>JAWLRI010000159.1:109716-157020 GCA_034781795.1 Crypturellus tataupa
CGAGCCCGCAGCGCCTTCGAGAGCCCCTTCTGGCTACCAGGTGCGCACAAACGCGGCGGCGCGGCCCGTGGCGGCGGTGGCAGCAGCGCCGGCGGACGGGCATGGAGCTGGTGCTGCGCGCTCACCTAGCGCGCGCCCCACGGGGAATAAACGGCCACGCGCCGCCGCCTGCGCTCGCTCTGCTCGTCCCTCCGCTCCAGCCCTGCGTTGCGCTCCGAGACGCTGCTCGTCCTCTGTAGCCCAGGCTTGTAGGGATCAGCTGCTGGCCACGCTGCCCGCGGGCCTCCTGCTGAAGCAGGAGATTCCGCCCCTCGTCTTCGTTTCTGGAAGCTGCCGTTCTGCGTGTTTAAAACCCTGCCATGAGCAGAGGCTGTTGAGGCAAAGGAGGAAGCCCAGCAGTCGCCCTGGTTATTTTGGGAAGTAATTAGCCCTTTGATAGCTTTCCTGTCCCATAGCGGTTGGTGAAGGCAGTCCACAAGCTATCTTGGGCAGCGGAGTCCTTGTAACTACTTGATTTAATTTGACTCTGCGGTCAGAGATCGCTTGGGGCTGCCGGGACGGGTTTTTCCTGTGCAGGAAACCGTGCAGGTGCCTCTGCCAGGCACCCAAACCGCGGGCCTGTCCCGATGCGCTGGGAAGCGCCAGTGTGGCCCAGCTCCATGGGTGGACACAGCTCCGGAGACACGAGGCTTGGAGGCAAGGGGGAAGGAAAGGGCTGCCCCCAAACATGCCCTTGCATCCACTGCCAGCACCGTGCTGGTGTCTGCTGCGTGCCTGGTCCTCGAAACCCAGCGCTATTTGTGACAGAGGAGACCTCGAGGTAGCCCATGGGAGGGTGGTTCGAGGAAATAACCAGCAACGAGTGAACCTTTCAGATCCTTAGGGATGGCAACAGTAAATCTTTTATCTCCCCCCAAAAAATATAAAGAAAAGGTTTGAAATTTCTCTACAAATGCCTGAATCTAATTTCTGGGCTGATGTTTTGCAAAATCCTGCATCAGGGCTATGTGTTTTGTCTCTTCTGTTTGTATTCAGCAAAACAAAGTTCTGGATCTAATTTAGACTAAAACCCTCTTCTCTGCAATTATAAGGGAGGACTTGGTTTCCAAAGAGCTTCCAAGTTTGAAAGACAGTTGCAATTTTTGGAACAATTTTAACATTGCTTAGGATTTTTAGCTGAACATCTATTTGTGCTTTTGGACCCACAAGTTTACAATTAAAATGCATTTTTCGGAAGTATTCACACAATTACAAAAACCTCTAGTCTACCATTAGCCTGTGAGTTAGCACAGAATACCCAGTCACTTTGTCATTATTCAGATATAGAAGATTCAGGACAAAGCCTCAATTTCAGGGCGGCTAAGTTTGCCCTGCTGCTTTAGATGTTTTGCCTGTCACTCCTCTGGTGGACACTGTCTGCTGAGGGATGGTCCTAGAAACCTCCACAGGAGTCTGGATCCCTTTCTGGGAAGCTTGTAGGTGAAGCCAAGCCAACGGGGCGTTTCTCCTTCAGTGGGTGTCCCCTCCGTGGAGCGACTTTGCTTTGCAGAGACCACTTGCTCGCTCCCAGTTGGCTTCTCATCCAACACGACGACAGCTGCCGCTCTCCCATGGGACAGCGCTTGGAAAGAACAGCATCCTTCGGGCCTTGATCCAAAACCCGCTCGTTTCAATGGAAAATTGCTAGCCTCAACGCCGCGACTCTGGCGGGATTCCACCTCCAATCGGATAGTTTTGTTGCTGCTGGCTCGTGGCCCTTGGCAGCTCTGTTGCACAGCGGTTTTAGACCTCATCCCAAATAGTGTGTGTAAATTCTCCATAGTTAACAATTTCCCTTGCAGCCAAAATGATTTCCTTTCCCAGCTATAGGAGAGGGAAATGTTTGGTTTTCAATCCACAAATGCCTAGTAAATTTAAATGAAAGACATGGAGATAAGATCCGTCTTTTGACTACGTTTAGGTGCCCTGTCTCATCATGCAGGCTGCTCCTGCTGGTGGAAAGCCGCAGCATCTCTAAAGCATGAGGCTCATTTTTGTCTCTCAGAACAAAGGTTAGGAAGTAGGAATTGCTCCAGGAGTGCCCAGCTCTTCCCTACAGCCTACAGAGGAATCTTGGTGGAAACATTTAGAGAAGTGTACAGTATTCAACACACTTAAGTGAGACATGAGATGAATTCTCTCCGTAGTGAGGATTTCCATTCATTGCAGCAGGTTTTAAATAAAAAAGAAATTGAATTCAGCTTGATTCTCCATCTGACTTGGACACTTTGCATTTCACTAAAAACTCCTCTGGGTTTCAAATATTAAATTCTTAATATTTTTTTCTTAAATTCTCTTTTTTTTTTTGTAAAAAAAATGGATTTGACAAGCAGAGCATTCCCAGGTTGTATGATGGATGCCTGGCTAGTGGTAGCCAAGCTGTAACAAAGCAGTTTTCAGGCCAGCCCCTGGGCCTTGCAGCAACTAGTGGTATAGTGATATCTATCCCTAAAAACCTATTGCTCTGCATTTGATAATTTTGGCCTTTATTTAGCAAGAATACTTGAAATGCTTTATGGCTAAAGTACTGAAAAATACACAAAGCAAAATATCTTTAATTGCAACTTAATATTGCAAGGTTTGAACTGCCTTTTGAATGAAATAGCTTGCATTAACCTAAAACTTACAACATTAATAATTCATTTTTGGTCCATTTTCATCTGCTGGCATCACTGAAGAAGAAACTGCATTAAAAGAACTAGCTTAACTAATCTTTATCTTTTTCTGGATTGCTCTGCTGGAAAGTTGAGCCATTTGAACTTTATTTCATCCTCGATGCAGTCTCCCTACTTTTGACCAACATACAAATTCTTAAATTACACATTGCTAACTAGTAAAGTCCATGTGCTGGTTATCCTAACTAATTGCTTTATAATTCCTCCATGTACTCGCACCTGGGTACGTAATGGAAAGGGAATGGAAAGCAGAACCACTCTGTTTCCTGTGAGAACTTAATACACAAGGAGCGTCGGAGATGTGGAGATGGAAGTGGAGGAATTTTCCCTTCGCTCCACATTCCGACTGCCTGGCTGGAAGGGGCATGTGGTAACAGCCACATTTTGCGGGCAGGGAGTGGGAGGATTGGCCAGCAGCCTTGGAGACTGGCTCATTGCCCCCGGCTTGGCTTGAGCTGCCTGTGTGCATGGTGTTTTTGGCTGCTGATAGGAAAGCTTCCCTTTTCCCCCACTTTTGTTTCCCATAGACGGTGGCTGAATTAGGCTTGGAAGGTCTTCCAAGGCTGCGGAGCCTTGCTAGCTTTTGCTTGCCGTGTGGGAGGAAAACCTTGGACTCCGTTCAGCAGTGGTATTACCTTAATTAAGAGCAGGGAAGCAGGTTGTATCTGGCTTGGTATGTTCTTGTGGCAATTCTGGGCACAACCAGCAATGAAAATAGCACAGTGAGCAAGCGGGAAGGAAGGCCCCACAAGGTTGCCAAAGCTTTTCCAGTCCCCTCAAAGATCAAAGTTTACGTTACGTCAGAGGGCTGGCCGGTGAAACTGAAGAACTCAGTTCTGAAGAACTCAGAACTGAAGAACTTGGACTAAGCAGGGAAGATAATTAAACAGCGGAGCGGCATAACGAGACAGTGGGATGTGCTGTCACCTCCAACCTTGACGTAAAGGTGCTCCATGGCGCAGACAGAGCCGTGGGAGCAGTGGGGGAATTAGTAAGTGAGGTGGTGATGTGTGGAGCTCGGGCTCCAAGGAGGGCCCATGAAGGTGTATAGAGCATGGCTCCATGTGGAGTAATGGAGTCCCAGCCATGAAATTACACCAACCTCCCTGTGAGTAGGAGGGAATTTGACAGTGGCATGTGACAGTGTGCTCAGTGTGAAGTGATGGATGGTGCCTCCAACTCGGGGGTAAGTGAGCTACCTTTTGGAATAATGGGTTAGTGTTTTGGCTAGAGAAATCCCGCTCACAGCAGGAAATTGGGAAGCCCTGTGGAGACGCCCTTGCCACGTGGCCGTCGCCTGTTGAGCTCCATGGGTGTGCTGGAGCCTTGGCCGCTCTCCTTGTTGGGAGGTGTGTGAGGAATTGCTGCAGTTCAGCAGCAGCAGCAGGCATTGCAGGCTGTTTCCTCTGGAACTTGAGTGAAAAGCACCACTCTCCTCCAGCCCCAGTGTGAGGAATGGCACCTCGGAGCCTGGGAGTGGAAGGAGACTCTGCTCCCAGCAACACGTTTGCAGGGTTCCTACCCCAGAAATCAGGCCTAGACCTTATCGTTGACTGACATGGGTCAAGGAGAGGAGAAGAGGGGAGATGTGGGTGCTGATTGTCCCTCGAGACTGGACATGTTTGTTCCTCCTGCCGCTGTGGCTGTCTCTCAGGAACATAGGTTCTGCAGGAAGCCTGTGTCGGAATGGGAATGTGCCTCCGGGAGGTGCAGGTGCTGCAGAGAAGCTGAAGGACAGTCAGCCTGGGGCTCAGGAGAGAGGCATCACAGAGTGAGGGGTCCTAGATGTGTTTGTTTGTTGTGTGGTGTCTGTTTGTTTATTTTCCTATAATAGAGAAGAGGGAAAAGGAATAGAAAGGATAGGTTGGCAGATGACATCTGTTTTGCACCAGAGCTATCCAGGTTGTCAAGCAGGTGCAGTTCCCAATGCTGCTGATTCCTCCTTTGCCCCCACTGCTCCTGGTAGCTGACGGGCAAGAACGTACCAAGCTGGGCTGGTGTCTGTTTGACTAAACCTGCTTTCCCCATGGCAAAGCTCTGGGAAGCGCTCGTAAAGAGCCTCGTTACGGTAGCAGTGTGTTTCTGGCATTTAAACGGAGGGGAGTTACTGTGCGGGTGAGAATCCAAGCAGCCCTTCTCCAGGACCACGGCTGCTTGGCTGGAGCCAGCTCAACCAGGCAGCGCCTATGGGAAGCTTTTGTGGCGGCTTTGTGATGCCGGCAAGTCACCGTGACCCGGGTTTTATGACAAATTAATCAACCGGTGGTGAAGCTGCTCCTTGCTAATGAGGATTTGTTCTCTTGTGGCTTTGGGAGAGGCCTCCCAGCCTCCGACGTGCTTCACCCGAGTGTCGTTGGGTGCTGCCTGCATGGGAAGGGACTGCTGCCAGGTGCCCTCTTTGGCGAGTGACTTCAGCTTTTGCTAGGAGATGCTCTTGGGATGGGGTTTCGGGCAGCTCTCCCTCAGCACAGCATCAGGCTGACAGAGTTCGACCTGTCCTGCCTTTTTCAGCGGGGGTGAAATGGGAAATGGCTGCGAGTGAAGTTATTCATCACAGCAGCCTGGGAACAGAAACCACCTGGCAGTTTTCCCTTGAGAATTCTCTGTGTTTGTGCATTATCTGCTACACTGGCCAATCTGCTTCTGTGTGTCAGTGATAACACTTGAAAGATTTCCACTTTTTAGCCTTATCACTCCAGAGGCTGGTAAGCGACCATGTCGTCAACTGCCTGAATATCTTCATGCCACATTATTTTAACATTTGAGTTGTTTTATTTATGAGACAATGAATTATATGACATTTATTTCAAGTCATAATTCACTTTGGCTTGTTTGCAACTTTTTAAAGGAAGAGTTGCTAGAAGTGTTTTCAAATACTCTGAGGAAAGAAAATAGACTGTTTAAAAAAAAAGGGCGGTGGTGGTAAAGATATAAATAGCAGTATCCAAAGCAGTGTGCCTATGTGCGGGAGACATTTAGAAATACTGGCAGTGTTTGGAGCATGAAAAATGAGAACATGATGAAACTAATCATCTGTTAGGTTTTAATGATCCTTTTCCAAATATCTACCTAAGTGGTTCATGGTTATTACAGGGACTAGTTCTGACCAGCAGATATGATGCTGTTTTTTTATCTCCAATAAAGGGAAGGAGGGTTATTCCCTTGAATAACCAACTCTCAGGAAACAACGTGCCTCCTCCTTCTGCACTGGCCTCTTTGGGAAATCAAAGAGGAGCTGGAGCCCTTCTGGGACACGTCACTTACTGCACCTTTTAATGCAGCATAACACAAGTCAAGCCTGGTTCTGCCGGTGTGTAGGGGAGAGAGGGACTTACGTGAGAGGGAAGCTTCATGGCTGGGAGTCTTGGTCCATGTTCCCCCAGGATAGGGCTGTTCCTGGGAGCAGGCAAGAGCGGCGTCAGCAACTCTGCAAATTGCCCTCAGAGCTGCCAGATTTTCTTCCTTAAACAATGAACCTGGTTCCCACTCTACCTTTGCCCAGGCCAATCGCTCATGGCAGCGTTGCTAAATAAATATCCTGGTTCTTGACTCAAGCGATTTGGAGATATGAAGCAATGCTGTTGATACAGCGCAGGAGCTAGGGCGATGACCCAGGTGCAGTTTTCCTGTGCTGCAAGGGAGCATGCTTCCTCTTGTGCATAAGCTTGTGCTGATGCTGGGTGTAAATTTAGCCCGAAGACTAAAGAGTTTGGCTCTCCCTGTGCCCGAGCGCCAGGCTGCAGCACTGCAGAGCTGGTGGGGACGCGGCCGCTGCGGCAGGAGCTCTGCTCGGGAGCGGACCCAACCCCAGGCTCCCGTTAAAGCGCTGCGTATCCTAATCCTTCCATTTCCCAGCCCCTTGTTTTCCCCTCCTCGACTTGCTGGTGGCACTAAAATGCAGAAATAAATGGGTGCTCGAGTGACACAATCCATAGCTCCAATTTAACTCTTCCATGCAACGTGTACATTGCAGCAGGGTATATAGGGCACGTAACTGAGCACAGGCAGGTTGAAGAGCTGTGTATAAAGTGCACATTGTTAAACATGGGGCACCTTCTTATTTACTCAGGAATCTCAGCATTCCCCGTTCTTAAAGTGGAAATGCAAATATCATGGTGACTCGGGCTACTGTGAGCAGGAAGCCCCAGGACTTACGTTGCTCCCGCTCTATATGTACAAGTCTTATTTATTGCTTCTTTTGGAAAGTATTTCAGTTTTGCATGTGTTCTATTTTTTAAGGCTTTTCCTGAATGGCTTTGAAGTCTTCTGAAAGTTCTCTAGATCTTTTTAGACTTCAAAGATTTGCCAAGTGCTCTCTGTCTATCCTACACTCGTAAGGGATTTAGTAGAAATGATTATTAAAAAAAACATAACAACCCTCCGCTGGAAAGTTGCACCTTTTCTTATGCTTTCTTTAAACCATTCAGAGAGCATGTGCTTTATATAGCAGGAAAGTCCATGAATGCTGTGAACAGTGTTTTACAAGCCATGTCTCCTCAGGATACAAAGAAGGCAGCAAGAGGAGGAAGCAGAAGCAGAGAGAGGAACAGAAGAAGAAGAAGTCAACCAAAGGGAGTTACTAAAACGGACTTCTCTACTATGCCAGTACCTTTATAATAATGACAACTTACGTTACATTTGAGCACACCTCCTTCGTGTATATTTTTTGATTGTTCACACTGCTAGTAAGCGACTCGTGTTTAAAACTATACTAAAATTGCACTATATTATTCTTTATAGTTTCACGGAGTGGCTTTCTTGCCAGTCAGGTAGGGGAGTTCGTGCGAGGCTGGCCGGGGTTGGCTGCGTGTTACGTTTGGGGATTGGAAAGCGATAGGGGATTTCTTACCTCTTCCTTCCCTGGGACTGAAACTACTCTAGTCTAGCATTTGTTTTTTTATTTTCTTAGTTTTCTCAGATCTCTAAGGTTATGAAAATGTCTCCTCTTTCACTCCAGCATCATCAGGCCTGTTGAAGGAAGAGTTAAACCTCATCCTATTTGCTCATGCACTGAGAGTAGGATTGAGGCATGCGCTTTTTTAGAGGAACTTATGCAAACTTTATAAATCCCTCCCATGTTTTTTTCCCAAGTTGGGCTGCAAAGGTTTGTCCCTGTTATTAAAATGTTCCTTCATTTTAAAGGGTATCATGACATTTATATCCTCTTATTTTAAGAAAGCCAGGATGAAGGCAGTCTCTGGTAAGCACCTCTACTGATTTTCTTTAAACCTAGTTGACTCCCAATGAATCATTTAGTGAAATCATTCCTTCCTTCTTTTAAAATTTTATTTTCAGAAACTAGAGACAAATGATCTAAGTGCTACTTTAAAACTGCTCTTCGTTTCTGCTGAGTAGATTTTAGATAATGAACATTTTTTTCAGGAGCCGTATAAGATTTTATCAAGTTGTTTCTGCAAAGAACTTGCACCTTTATGTATGAAAGTATTTTACATCAGTTTTATTGCAGAACTAATTTTTTTTAGTGTGAAAATATTTCTTCAGTTTCAAAGAAATGTATTTTTTCTGGCAAGATTACTTCCTTGCTTCCCATGATTGTCTGTCTCATGTGCATGATATGTTGCTGCTTTTAGCCATGTAGTTTGTAGAGCCCCTTCTATTGCCTCGAGAACTCACCTGCATGTTTGCTGCCAGTGCGTTGCCTCCCTTAACCTCCAAGTAGAAGCTCTCAGTCTGTGGTTTCCTTTTGTTTCTGTTGCCTTTTTGTTTTTTTTCTCCGATGTGTTGTCAATGTAACAGACTTAAACCTGGCAATATTGAAAGTCCACAGTTCCTGGGGAAACTCATCCTAATGTTAAAAAAAAAAAGGGGAAAACAAAGAAAGAAAGAAGTGTAGTGATGCACACGATGTAAGGAAGAAGCTAAATGAAAAATCAGGCCTGCTTTCAAGCGTGGTTCAGTATAAGGAATCCTGGTGTCTGTGGTATTGGAATGGTTCAGCTTCTCGTGCTTATGTTATGTAATGTAACCTTTGGTAAACATATAACCTTACATGAGCTCTGTTAGGGTGTTTAAATTATGGTTAATATGGAATAAGACTGAGTACCAGTTTTATGTCACAGAAGTAAGTTCCACTTTTTTGTTTTGTGCAGTGTTACTAATATTTAAAAATAAAGAAAATTCTCCTTTATACTTTGTCCTTTTGCACTCTACTGTAGACCCCAGCTGGCATCAGATGCTCCTGGTTCAAGCAGAGCTTAGGCTGTGAGAGAAAGGGGGAGAACACAGAACACCCCAAGTGCACCAGGCTGTTCCTTGTGCTAAATCCTGGAGCAGGGCAGCGTGTTCCCCACCTCACAGGGATGAAACTGCGGAACTGGGGTTTGTCCTGGCTGGGAACATCCGTCCAGCTGCACAAAGCCACGGGGAAAGCGGGCGAGACCGAGGAAGGGCCGGGTGGGATGAGCGGTGGCTGCTCTCCGCAGGGCCATCCCGCTGCTCCGGGCAACCCGAGGACATGGTGGCTCCGTACCACGATTGTGCCTTGGAAGTCAGAGCAGGCCTGGGCTTGGGTGCGTAAATATCTTCTTGGCTCGGATCCTTGTGCTAGGGTTGAAGAAGGGAAATAATTCCTGAATTAGGAGCCTTGAGTGTTTTTTGAGGCCCGGGCCTAGGAAGCGGGGGATGAAGACGTCCGCCGTGCAACGTGGGCTGCCATGGTGAACACGTGCCCGGCTTGGGTCAGGGCCACATCCAAGAAGAACACGTAGAAGTGGCACCTCGTGGGTCTGCTCCTGCTGCGGGCCCCTCGGGCCCAGAGAACAGCCCAGCCTGGCAGCAGGAACCCAGCGCTGTGAAACACCGGGCACCACGAGCAGCCCTGTCCAACCCGAAGCACCGACATCCAGCACTTCCCTCTTGGAGAAGCTTCTGGGAAATGCAGAGGCCCCACGGGAGGAAATCACTGCCCTGGTCTTCTACACATCTAAACCTGTCTGTGCTTGCCCAGGAATTCCAGCTGTTGGCCAATGGCCACTGGGCGGAATCCCTTCCTTCAACCTGATTATTCTGGCTTTTAACTGGAAGGCACCTGCGTAATCAAGTGCTGTGAAACAAGGACGTCACCCTGGGTCATAGCTACGTGCCCGTGTGGCTAAGCTGCTTGCAAGGCAGCCTCAACACAAGCCGTGTCGGCTGTGTGTACGTGAGCAAACATCTACAGGAGGTTCCTGAATCCCACCGTATCCATATGCTGATGGTAGAGGCCACCTCACAGCGCGGTTAATTTGGGAATGTGCTGGAGCGGGAAAAATGTCGATGAGTTTGAGACACCACAGTTGATAAACAATAATGTTGGCCCAAGAGTGGCCAGTTAGAAGAGGTTTCTTGACCATCTTGCAACACTTTTATGGGATAGCTAAGGAGAGAAATGGAGCAAGGTTAAATATAAACCTAATGTGATTATAAAATGCATTGCCAACTGACTCTTTACAGGCAGCCATTTGGGTTCAGTTACCCAGAGTGCTTTCAAGCCATCATTTTTGTATGATCATCGTCTGAGAGAGAAAGGAATAAAATACTCTTTTAGTGTCCTTTGAGAAAATTAAATTATTAGGGTAGAGAGCACAGAGTGACTTGAATAACAGCATGATTAAAATGAGATACTAAAGATAATTTTGTTGTGAAACCCAGATACACAATTACAAACAAGCAAATTAGCAAGAGTTCCTGCTCCTCACTTGGAAACTGCCACTGTGAAAAGGGTTTCAATTCAGTAGTTTTTCCCTTGCGTTTTAAAGAAGTATTCAGTCTGCTCTTAGAAATAAGGTTTGGCAGCACTTAAATAAATGGTCCCAAAAAGTGTAGGTGTCAAAGGAAAGAAAAGTGTTTTTCTTTTCTTTTTTTCTTTAATCCCAGTGTGTAATGGATGTTATGCCCATCTCTTGGGTAGCTTCAGACTCACCCCTGGAAGTCCTAGAGGTAAGACTCGGTTTTGGAGTGGCAGTTCTGCTGTCTCTAGATAGACTTACTTTTTCCTTAAATTTCAGGAGGATCTCATAATCTATTTCTAGGAAAAATCATACGGAAATCATCACATGGAATCATGGGGAAAAAAAAATGTTCCTAGAAATAGCACAGCCAAAACAGACTTCTTTTGGATAAAGAAAAGCCAAATACCCAGATGTGCAATAATGAGGAGGCCTGTGCTAACTTGCCTGTTTTCCAACCCCTTCTGAAATGTGTGGCTTCTTAGATCCACTTGTTCTTCAGGAACATTTCTAGACGTGTGACAAAATTGAATTTCTTTGATTCCTTCCATCCATCTGTTTTTCTTCATGTTTCTTTTCTCTTTCTTTGTGCCAGTTACACATGGTTGTTCATTCCTGGGTTTTGCAGATTGGTTATTGCTGCGTTTCAGATCCCTGTTGTCTTCCTTCGTGTGCAGCCCTGCTCTGTTACCTCCAAACTGTGCTCATGTTTCACTATTCTCTCTTTCTAGTATTGTCTCACCTAGGGAGCACATTACCCCTCTCCCTGTAAGGACGGCACATGCTGAAGGGGGGAAAGGGAAAACTGCCCATGACTGGGTACATTTAATTCTTCATTTTCCAAAGAACAAGTTGAAATCTGGCCTTAGGAGACTATTTAAACTGCCACTATTTGCACTACTTTGCTCACTGGTACCCTAAGCGTTGAAAACTAGGCAAGGCAAGAAAATTCTCCCCTCCACTGATTAGAATTAAAATGGGGCACTTAAATCCACTTACTAGTGTTCAGTTTTAATAAGCTTTTATATTTGTAACTGTAACAAATTCAGCTGTCCTGTGCTAGCACAATTTGACTTCTCGTAATTTTTTTCTAGCAGGAACGGATTAGATTGGGTGTCAGGTTTGTGAAATGTCTTCCTGGTCCTTTCTTAGCCACTACCTGTTAACTACCGAGAGTGGGAGCAGCACTTCCAAGGGAGATGAGCTGACCTGAGACAACATTTCCAGGTCTGTGGTTAGTTAACTTACTACTGCTCTTATCCCATGCAGAGATTTCCCATGCCATTTTGCATATCCTGTGTAGTAGCTTCAGCTCTCCCAGACATTCCTCCTGCCTGTTTCACAAGGCTCGTAATGCCAGTACAGAGCCAACACAAAGAGCAAGCAGCACACGTGAGAGGAAGAGCCAAACATGTTCCTGTAACTAATCTGAGTGCTTTGGCTTCAGGAAAACCCCTACCTGCGTGTCTGCCTGGAAGGAATCACAAATTTCCTTTAATTTGTCCAGTGAGGAAAGAGACCTCTCTGCACTGGTTATGTGTTTAATTGCATCTCTTCATCATTTGTTTCCTTTAGCACGCGCATGTTTTTTTCCTACCCTTTCTTTAGGAGGTGGTCATCCCTTGGCCAGCACAAAAGCTTTTGCTTCTTTGGCTGTTGCAGTTTAATGAAGTCTCATGATTTGCAAGTTGTTATTTTTGCATCATGTAACTATTAGAGGGTTGTGGTTGGAAAAACTCTCTTTAATTTAAAAAGCAAAGTTTACTTGCAAGTTTTTAGGATGATAGTACAAAGTTGTGGAGCACTCTGAACACAGCAGGCCAATACACCCTCTAAATGTAGCAGGTCAAACACATGAGATGATGCATGTTTCTCTCTGGTTTTTGGTGTCTTGATGTGTGATGTCTTCAGGAACTGAGCAGTAAGCTCAGCAGTAAGCAGTAAGCAGTAAGCAGTAAGCAGTAAGCTGAGCAGTTCTGACTGCATTTTACTATGTGAAGCTAAGAGGAGCTTGAAGCTCCTTTAATAGACTGCAGACTCACAAAAGGGGAACGGAAAGAGCTGCCACGCTAAGGATGCTCTTCCCAAGGCCCTTGGAGTGGATATTCCCCAAGGTGCATGGCTTGATCTGGAGGCAGACACAAGTCCCAGCTTGTCACACTGCCAGTGTGGCAACAACCTGAGTTTTCCAGCTCAAGAAGGGTTCAAGGTGAGCAGGCACCCGGCACTAGAGCCTTCCCAGTACTAAGAGTCATCTTTGTCAACCATCCTATCTTTGGCAGTGACTAATGGTGGGTGCTTAGGAGAGCACATAGCACTAAGCATGCAATTATACTTCCGTATAATGTTTTCCCAGCTACAGCAGTCTGTGATTCAAAGGCTTCTGGACCCAGAAATCCAGGTTCTTTGTCACTGCTTTTCCATGAACCTACTTCATCACTTCTTAACCTGAGTAGCTCTTCAATACCCACACTGGCCCAGGGCAAGGAGCAACCCAGTGGAGTGGTTTTGGTAAAGAAGCATCCCCTTTGTTTTAAACCTTTCTCCTGTGAGCTTCTTCTGGCTTCCTTCCCCCCTTCCTTCCTTCATCCTTGCACTGGAAGTGACAGCGAACATCAGCGGATGTTGTGGCTGTCAGCTCTCTAAATTGCGACGGCTGCCCGTGTGCAAGCAGCATTTCGGCAACCAGTGATACCCTGTTTCAGTCTGATAGAAAGAGAAGAGCGCTACGTAGGAAGCTCAGGAACCTGCATTTGAGATCGGCTCTAACACCCTTAGTCTTGCCAGGCTGTCACGGGCTCTGGAACAGGGAGGAGTGATCTCGCCGAGAAGATGGTATCTCCAGAGCACGGTCCCACACACCTTCCTCTTCCTTCCCACCCGCTCAGCACAGACCACGTCACGGGGCAGCCCTTGGTGGGTGGCCAGCAGCACCCCCTCCTGCCTCGCGTGCTGCTCTGGCAGCCGTTCGACCTTCCCTGCGCTTGCTCCAGCCCAGCCACTAACCCTCCTTAGCTCGCTCAGCTGACAAGGCCACAGCACACGGACTATGGGGCACAGGTTCTTCGTCCAGGAAGTTCCTGGTGGGACCACTGCCAGGCCGTCTGCTTCTGCGGAGAACTGGCATCGGCTGCATGGCCACTGCCAACCAGCCAGACGGGTCCGGTGGCCTTGGGAGACTCCTTGCTCCTAGTGTGACATGTGGGGTTAGGCAGCGCCTGGAGTGCGGGCAGTGCTATTGCAGGTAGCCCGCATTGCTGCAGAGCCGCTTTTCCGATTCCTCCCCCTTTTTGTCCAATGAACACGCAGTGTCATCGCCCATCTGTAGGAATCTGGGCTTGGCGTTGCCGGTTGGCCTCGGTATGTGCCGTGGAGGGGGAGCTGTGTGCCAGCGCTTGCTTTGCTGGGCTTTGCTAGAGCTTGGGAGGTGGTGGGCAAGAAACAGCAGTGGATGGTAGGGGGAGAGATGGGAGGGTGCAGGACATGCAAACATTGATTCTTTAAGGGCAAAGACAAAATTGGCCTGTAGCCAACCCAGAAAGGCTGTGTCAGCATGTGCCAAGGATCAGAGTGTGTCAGGCTTTGAAGTTCTGGATCCAGTCCAGCTCCACTTCAAACACAACATTGCCTAGCAAGGCTTTCATTCACCCCAGTGCAGAGAGGGGCTCAGCCTCCAGGCCAGCTCTGCTCACTCTGCCCCTGCCCTGGAGGGCAGCCCGGCCGCGCGTGGGACTCGAGACCGGGGCCTCTTCTTCCTCAGCAGGATTCAACGTGGTGGTTGTTGTGGTTGCTGTTTTAACCAACAAGACGACCTCCTTGGGATGCACAGATTTTCCTATTGTGAACACTCAGGAAAATATTATTCAGCTGATGTGTAACACAAGTCTCATGTTGCATTAGGAGACGGGATGGGATAGAACACGATGGCCATGAGTCACCCAGTATCATGCTCCATTGCGATGTGTCACCTGGGAAAGCTGCACAGGTAGAGGTGTTTCTACCAGCCCCAATTATGAAAGAATTGCTGCTTCATGCAGAGATTACAAAGTTTTTCCTAGGCTAGTTTGCAGATAGGTTTAGGTCTGTGGTTTAGCAATGTTTTCTTTAGGTTGATCATAATGGGCTGCCTCAGTAGCTATTTCCCATCCAGAAAAGTCATCATCAGAATATCTGGTCACCAAGGGTTAACCTTGCTTGAAAACTCAAATTATCAAAATGAGAAGCATTTCTCCCAGTAGAAGGGAAAGTTTGTGAGATTTCAGAGCTACTTTCTACTGATACTGCCCAGAAGAGTGACATTGCCTGCTGGAGACCATCACCTGCTGCTGCAGGAGAGCTAGCAATGTGGAGACATCCTCTGCAAAGTCCGGAGGTCAGAAACTGTCCCTAGAGTTTTCAGTTTAACCTAGTGACAGATGCTCAGAGACAGGCAGAAAAGCTCGAGTGACTCTCATTTCCTTTGCTGCTGGCAGTCAGTGAAAAGAAGCCTGGAGAATCCCTCGGGATGTTACACCCACCCAGGGTATGAAACTATGGACATGGGTGAAGGGACTGGTGACAGCCAAGACCTCAGGACACGGGTTTCCCTCTCTCCCTGTGACTGGCCTGGTGAGCTCCTTCGCCGGCTGTTTGGCCTCCATGTGAAATGCCCATGGTTCTGGCAAGAGGCCTCCCCACTTGGCAGCGTGTAAAGACCTGAGGTGCAGTGCGATGAGGACAGAAGGGTTTCCCATCTCAGTGTGCCTGAGGTGAGGACGGGAGGGTTTCCCATCTCAGTGTGCCTGAGGTGAGGACGGGAGGGTTTCCCATCTCAGTGTGTTCAGACGAGTGTGAGAACAAGGACTTGGACGTTCCGCTTCCACCCAGCACTGCTGTTTGCCGGGAAGGTGAGCGAGCTCGGTGGGGGCTGCAGCTCCCGGCCCCCTCCCACGGGGCACATTTGGGCCGAGCAGGGGCGTTTCCAGCAGCTCCGCGGCGGCTCCGGATGGGTTTTTCTGGGCGCTGGCCCGTTCCTTCCCCACCGTGGCACTACAGCAGCAAAGCCAGTTTAGTGAAATGCTCTGGGGCTCTTGTTGTATCCGTAAGTAGAGGCCAGGGTAGGATTTTTCACTTGATTTTTATATTATGCTTCAAACTGCACCGTGCTCAGTCCATTAACTGCAGCCCCAGTCTGAGGAGGAGGTTTACAGTGGGGCTATAAGTACCATTACAGAGGCCATCTGGGGAGAGAAGCTAAATAATGAAGATGTTGACAGCCACTCCTTACATACCCCATACACCATCACTTAATTTCTTTGCTTTTGTCTCCTGTTTTTATAGGGCTTTTCCTCCTTAATCAATAATGTTCATCTTGCTCAGTGAACATACTTGATTCTGTTTTTATGGTGCAAAAATTACTGCTGCTTTGACTGGCTCCTATTACCAGGTGACACTGTTTGGCAGAAAACAATGAATCTTCCTATTATTTCGAAAATAAATGTGATTTATGGGAGCAGCAATCAATAGTGGTCTGTGTCTTGCAGCCAGAGTAGCTTTTGCCTTTGGAGTGCAAAGGCTGTTTGTCCAGTGCTGCAAAGCAAGCTGCATTATTTTTTTAAAAAATCTCACCTTTTATTAAGAATTTCTTTTTTTATAAAAATGATGCTAAAGAAGACAACTGCTCTGGTCCTATTAAAGCCTTGGTGCCTGTGGGGAAAGCACAGAACACGGAACATAAGACTCTTCCCGCTGCACAGAGGGCAAGGAGCAGCCGGCTGTTCCCGGCCGGAGCGGCGCTCTCCCAGCGCGTCGGCCTCCCAGTTAATCCCCTGCGTAAAATGGGGCTTTTCAGAAAAGCAGATAACTCAGAGGTTTTTGTTTTTTGGCAAACAGATGAATGTTCCCTTAGAAAACAGGTACATCATCAGCAGAAAAAACCTGACTGCTAATTTTAAAACCTCAATTTTCTGTCAAATAGCTTTACTGGGCAGGTGTTTTGCTAACCCTTCCTATCAGCCTCCTTGCTCTATGGAGGGCCTGATTTCTGGTCAAGCCGAACACTGCTTTTTCTCCATCAAACATGTACACACAAACATATATACACCTCTAGCATCCTCCTGGATATTTTCACCTTCCTTTTTTAGGCCAGGAGGATGGATACTGCACTAGCAGGTGGGAGGATCAGGTGAATTGGCTTTGGCAGGGAGTTGTGAGGCCGTGCACTCAGCAGCTATGTCAACACCTCTGGATGTAGCCTTTATCTTTAGGTCTTTCAGATTATGCTCAGGCCGTACCAACCACTGGGACACTCCATCCCTGACCTGCGGGTCCTCAGGAGAATTTATTTATTTTGCAGCCAAACAGCCAATATTAAGAAAATGTGCTCTGACCTGCTACACTACATAGGACCACAACATTTCATCTAATAATATCTTCACAGAGGTTATGATCCCAACCCAGAGTGTATCTCAGAGAGAAACACCCAGCCACAGCTGGAATAATTATTATTTTAGGCTGTCTCTTACAGAATGTCCTTCAGCTGGGTTGACTAAAAACCCAGTTGCTTCCAGGTGTCTGTCTGCCTGGCAGGCTGCAAGGTCCTGACACGAGGAGGCAGTTCATAGAGCTGGGAGCAGGCAGGACTGTCTCTGGACAGGTCTAAATACAGGGTTTGTGCTGAGCTAACTATAGGGAATGGTTTTCATTGGGTTGATGAGCATAAGTACAACCGCCAAGTGTATGCAGCTTATAATTACACACACTTCGATAAATATAATTACATTATTTTTAAAGGGTCTTTGTTGTGGTTCATTTCCTTAAACTTATGAGAGAGAGCACAAAGGTCGCTCTTCCTCGGTGTTGTTTCCTTATCTGAAATTAGAGCTCAGGGATCCAGGCATATTCATGCTCTTTGAAGATGAAATCAAAATAAAAGCCACACATTTTGTATCATCAGGCTTATCTCCTTCTGCCTGGGCTTTCTGTCAGCTCGGGCCTTGCTGTAGGTGCAGCTTTGCCTGCTCCCTGGAGCACCGACGCGCGGCCCCCTCGCTGCTGGGGCAGGACCCCGCACCGGGGCATTGCACACACTGCATTTCTAGCCTCTGCAGGGGTAACTGTGCATAAACATGAAGAGCTGGGATACATCATCCACACCAGCACACGTAATTTAAGGTACAATTTTGGGATGTAGTTAAGGCTTCATAAACACACCATAAATAAGCTGTTGTTATATGTATCATAACTTTGATTCTCACTCTTAAAGGCTGTTTTATTTTGACCAGGACACAGAGTAACGAAGGAGAGCGAACATGTTTCTGTCTCCAAATGTGGTCATAATTTGATGACAATAAGGATGCATCCTATACGAAAGACCCTATGAAGGTCTTCCCATTTAAATTACACTTTGTGGAGTGCTCAGTGCTTTTCTGAACGGAACTAACTGAACCTTAATTTAGCTCTGGCACTTGCTGTGCTATTTCCTCTAATATATATTGATATTCAGTGAATTAAATCATGATGCATCCTTCCAAGTGCAGTGGTTAAGAAATCCCGTCAACCCACATTAAGCTAAAGCAGCCTTCACCAACCAATTTGTATTGCTCCAAAATGCAAGGCCCTTTATTGGGATTAGTTAACTCCGATCCTGACACAGTAAAAAACAAATTCCCGCTATCATTTATGAGGCTTGAAGGAGCTTTCCTTGTTCCACTGAGCTTAATGTACTGCCGCCAGGTTCCTGACTTCATAAATGAAGCAGAGCTTCCCCTAGTAAGGTAAGAGGTTGTCCTGTCCCCGACTCTCTAGGTCAAACTCAAACTGTCACTAAAAGTCCTTGCTGTCATCAGCCAAGAGGTTTACACAGCATAAGCTACTTCAGCTACTTATTTTGGACACAGCTGAATTTCCTAGAGCATTAGCCTAATATTTATTATATAGGATTAGGACTTCTTCCTTAGGAGTCCTTCCGGTCTTCCCTAGTTCCTGAGTATTTGGCGCTGCACAGTGTGTTCATCAGGAAGCACAGTTTTCGCTCGAGGAATCCGCCCTTACGGACACAAGGTTCAAAGCTGAGAAACTGATGGAGTGAGGGTGAGTGGGAGGAATCAAGTGTTTTGCCGTACGATACATGGCCATACTCCAGGCCTGTCTCAGGAAGGCGGCTTTCATGGCAGAGAGAGCAGCCTGGCCCTTGCAGGGTCTGTACACAAGCTCTTGACACTGCTTCTGGCTTCCTGACTCCAGCTTAACCAACGGGCCAGTCTCTCTGCTGCGTATGGATAAAGTGAGGCAATTTAATCCTTTTCTCTTGCACTTCATCCAGTCACTTTAGCTCATTAATTCTTCAGAGCAGGAACTCGATCGTGTTGTTTCACAAGGCAAGCACACAGAATGAATGCAGAGCAACGCACGGTAATGTAGTTCATAAGAAACAAACCCAAGCCAACAGGACCAAAGGCAAGACAACAGATTTTCCCCCCTCCCTCAAATCTCAGTGCAGGGAAAAGGACCGGGATGCGATGGGCTGCGACGCTCCCCACCTTTTCCCAGAGGCTCCTGCTGGAAGCCCTCTCCGTTTGCCCGGCTGTATTGGAGGTGGGAGCATTTGCACAACCCCAGCCCTATCTGAGGGCTTCCCCAGCGATAAGGGCTTTGATTCTACTTCCATCCAGAGCTATCAATCAGCAAAATAATGTAATTAGTGATCCCGTGTTTGTCAAGAGGAAACAAAGCTGAAGAGATTAAACTGAAATTGGAGGAGCTGTTATGGCAACACATTCCTGCCCTTTGGCACATTTCAGCCTATCAGCTGTTATCCAGCAGCTCCCACACTCCTGGATGTGACATGGAGCAGGGCTTTAGGAGGACACCATGATTTGAGGCAGATTTCACCACCTCCATCCCTGGAAGGTTATTCCACCTCTACAAATGTTTATCTGTCTTCTGGGTTTGTGACCTGCCCTTTTGCAGGTGCTTGACTCTCCGGGAGAGGGTAAAAGCAGCAGCCATGTAAACAGGGTCATTCCTGTCCAGGAACCCAGTCCAGGTGCTGAGGGGGTCAAACATCCCTCCTGCTCGTTAGACAAACCCAACCCAGCTGTCCAGGCCAACGCGTGCTGTGAAACGATGCTACATTTGAACTCAGAGCAGGGTCCAGCGCAGAAGCGGGGAGCCTTTAAATGGGTCCCAACAACAGCTATGAGACTGTTTGTCTAAATAAGTAAGGAGAAGCTATTTCTTGGGGGAAAAAATCTCAGTGATTTCCCCTGAGGTAAAATCAGTAATGCAAAAAAAAAAAAAAAAAAGTCTAAAAAACTCCTTCCTATAAATCCAAAGGGACTTGTCAGCTCTGCAGCAGAAATTGGAGAGACCACTCAAGCAAGAAGAGGATTAGGCTTCTCCTATCAAAGTGCCTGGGCTGGATTT
The DNA here is from genome assembly GCA_034781795.1 of Crypturellus tataupa. Taxonomy (NCBI): domain Eukaryota; kingdom Metazoa; phylum Chordata; class Aves; order Tinamiformes; family Tinamidae; genus Crypturellus; species Crypturellus tataupa. Next base: position 129,563 of record JAWLRI010000159.1, read on the forward strand.
CTGCTCGAAGTGAGGCGGAAAGTGGGTTTTTGTTGTTGTTTCTTTTCCAGTTACTGCAAAGCTCGGAAGTAAACTGTGCGGTGCAGTGTGTGGAGGGGGGGCTGTCCAGTGGGACCAGCACCTACGTCCTCCTTCGAGGTCCATCCGTCTTAACAGCTACAGAACTGCCCTGCCCAGCACAGGGTCCCCAGAGAGAGGTGGAAACACATGACCTTGGCTAACTCTGTGAAGACCAATGCAGCAGAAGGACCTCACGAGGACCAGCCTTCCAAGAAAACAACCTACCTCGGAGGTGCAGGCCTCCCACAATCAGCACGGAGAGGCTGTAATTGTCTGCTTCACCCCAAAGAGATTGTATCTGCTTGGAGACCCTACAGCAGATTATAGGGCCTGGCCGCGGGACCCGGGTACAACGCAGACTGCCTGTCTGCCAGCATCCCCATGGTGCCACCATGGTCCTGCACGTTGAGTGCTGAAAGCAACTGCTTGCTGCTGCATGGCCTGATACCAACGGATCCTGCCTCCCAGGCTCCCGATTCCCGGACACATCAGCACACAGCTATTTTGAACCTCCTCAGGCTTCCAGAAATAACAGGCGTGCTCCAAGCCGGCTCCCGTTGGCACAGCCCCCACCAGGAGACCATTGCACGAGGCTGTTGGTGAAGCACCAGGCTGACCCTCCTCCCCACCACGGCAGGACACCACAATTCTATTTACTAGTAACAGAAATGGGGCATATTTCTTAGTGGGCTCCAAATCAAGGACTCACTCTGTTAAGATCTAAGGTCACCTCCCTGAACCTTCGGCTTCTCTTCTCTCTCTTTCAGCGTGAAGGTGCAAGCCTCCTCGCGGTTCCTGTCCTTGTCTGCGCTGACGAGGTTCCTCCAGGTCCCATCTCCTTGTGTCTCAGCCCCGTGTCTGCAGCCAGCTCTTGGGCTGCCGCTTTTCACATGGGGCTGGTGGCAGCTCTCGGTGGCCCAGGCAGGCTCGGCCCCACTCGCTGCATCCCTGGCCTCATTCTAGGGCTCCTGCTCTCAGCCTGGAGCAACCTGCACCACGGTGCAGCACAGCTGGGCACCTTCTCTGGTTTCACGTCAGCCCTGCTGCCACCGCGTGTGTTTGGTGGCTGCTCCTTCATTGCCACACTGCGATTTAGTCCCTATCCAACAGTCCTGACTTGGGTCCTTAGCCAGTTTTTCCTACAAGAGAAAAAATTCTAATGTGGAGTTTCTTTCTGGACCTTTAACCCATCCTTTTAAAAGTTATCAATTGCTGAACAGACAGAATTTACTTTTTCTTTCAGTTCTGAATTCTGTTATCGTTAAGGTAATATACCCAACCCTGTCAACATTCCGGTTATAAAACCTTTGCTGCTGTAATAACTCACACTTTCGATTTCTAGATTTATCTCTGCGACTCTGCTATCAGCTGGGGAAAACGCTATCTCCCTTCTGTGGGCAGGCTGAAAAGGCAGCTCCGACATTCAGGGTTCGGAGGCTGCCCCGGCAGGTCCTGCTGCCGCCCTGGGCTGGAGCGGGTCTGAACTCTGCAGCCTCCCGGGGTCCTGCTCGGAGGGCTCTGGAGCTCCCTGCAGTGCGACAGCCACAACCACTGGGCCCACGGAGCACTCGAGGACCCTTCCTCAGCCACCAAGGGGAAGCTCTTGCCCATTTTGACCTTCAGGGCCAGTTGTGAAGGGCCCAGGTACCTACGGACATGGAGGGAGGAGAGAAATGGGGCAGTTTTAAATATGTCAAGTCAAGGTTTTCTTGGAGAAGAGGAAAGTTTCTAGTGGAGCACGTGCCCAACCCAGGGGCAGTGTGTGCTGCACACACGTTGCCTCTTGTGAACAGCAGCAGCCTGGGCTTCAGTTGCCTCAATGTGTAAATATATTATCGAGTGGTGTCAAAATAGGACCTGCTATCAATTCCAGGACGCTGTTGATCTACATCTGCAGCACAGGATTCACTTCTGTATATACCTTGCAGGTTAAGTCCATGTTTACACAAGTTTACATATTTAACTTCATGCCTTTCGTTATGACTGACACTAAAGGTAAGCTTTAAAAATCAATATATGCATATGGTTATATATTGTAAGGAAACCCCTACTTTGTCTAGTTTCCTTTTTTTAAGTATATTATTGTAACTGAGAATATGTAGGGCAACGCAGCCTTCCCTGAATTATTTGAAGAGAATAATTCTGACGCCTGGGAAATGATTTATTGACATTCTCCCTACCCCTCCAAAATAAATGTTATTTTTCAAATCCAGAAATTTGCCTCCTCCCAGCTGTGACTTGCTCTCTATAACACCCGTCCGGAGCGCTCCCAGGAGCTCTGGGCAGCCCGTGGGTGCTGCGTGCGCAGCCAGCCCCGCAGGACGCGTCCCGCAGGCACGTGACAACGACGGCCGCTGCCTTTGCTATCGAGTGCTCTTTGACCTTGACTCTTGGCTAGGAATAACTCTATTATTAATTCAAGTCTCACGCTGACTCTTCGGTTGTAACTTGGGGTCTGTAATCCTGTGTTGCTAAGAACCGCTTACAGATTTCACAAACAGGGAATAAAAGCCCTGTTAGCGTTAGGCCCCCACATCTGTCTGCTAGTTTCTTAGGGAACGTGGTTATTTTTTGCACTCTGTTCACCCCTTCCTATTGACACAGCCCAAGGGCAGAATTAATACTAGAAAGCATTAAGCTTGCTTTTAGTATAGGATGATTTTATTTAAAACCACCAGCCTAAATCCTGACCAACGTTATTTGCCAAAACATGAGCCCTCAGTGTAGCACAGATGCCTTTTTTTTTGCATGAAACCATAGGATTTTTCCTATGATATAATTTCCTAACATATGATATTGATTGCAGAGTTGCATTTAGACCGCACGAATCGGTACATGCCATAAACTGCTTGAACATCCGCTAAGGCTGATGAATTAAGAACGCCCTCGGGCCACAGAGAGAAGTTGCTGTTACAGCTCCTTGATGGAGCCTGGAGATAGTGACGGTGCCTCCTCTTTTACTCCTGGGGAGAACGGTACTGGGTCCAGATCTGCATTTTGGTGGCTCTCTCAACTTTTACAGGCTTGGGTGAAAGTAAATCCTCCGAAACTTGCAGGCCGAACATACTTCTTTCTGTATTATCCCCATAAGCTCATTCTTCACCAGCGGCGGCTCCGTTCCTCCCGTTCCCAGGTTCACACTCGCCCTCGGTGCGACGTGTTGGCCGCCGCAGAGTGGCCCGGATCGGCCTGGGCCAGTTCCCAAAGGAGCCCTTGGCTGTGACCTATAAAACAAATACTGCTCCTAACCACTGAGCACCTCGGCTATTTCAGGAATGTCTCAAAAGCATCGGATGCCGGGTCTTCCTCATGTGCAAAGCGGGGAATAAAAATCCTTTAGGAATTGAAGCATGGGAAGCACGTAGCGCTGAGATGTGTCACTGTCTAACCTCGGGCAGGGTGGGATGTTAGGGAAGGTTTCCAGGGAACCGGGAAAACTTTCACAGACTCCCTGGCTGCCATCCATGGCAAGTGGCGTTCCAGATATGGCAGAATATTAAGCAGCTCTGTGACGAAGCAAAACCACATCCAAAAATAAAGATTGCAGCAGTTGCATTTTCATGTTAAATGGTAAAAAATTGACTGCTTTAAAAGTCCGGGGATGAGACTTACGCTCCGATTCCTGGCAGTGCTTGAGTGAGTAACTTTCTGTGATTGTGGTAAAGAGCGGCTGAGTGTTTACATGAGTTCCAGCGTGCAGGTTGCTTCCCGGGCTCGGGTGGGACCAGTCTCCTCGTTGCACTCACACTCGTGTGCCCGGAGCTGTGCCCGCACACGCAGCGATGCTGTGATGAGGATAGAAACCGTCTCTCACTTGAACTGTCCAGCGACGATCTAATCCCAAGACAGACGGACAAACAAACAGCACCGTCAGGGAAGGCCGTATGGGACTCCAGAGAGCCCCACTCAGCCCCTACAGAACCATTTCTCTCTGCTTCTTGCCTGGGGCCTTCCCCAAGGCCGACCTTCTCCAGCCGTGCGGAGCAGGAACTCCCTCCTCGGGGAATGGCTGCTCTTTGCCTACAGCACTGGAGGCTCCTCTTTGCCCCTGGGAAACGCATCCTTACCTGGCGCCTCTCCAAGGACGTATCAAAACTCGGGCTCGCGCTGGCCGCCTCGCTCCGGCAAGGCCGGCGTGGTGACTGCGGCCATCACCCACTTGCCCCATGTCCCAGCAAGCGCCTTCCTGCCAGGAGGCCCTCGCGCTGGGGACGGCCGCCCCGCGGCCACGGAGCCGCCTCGTGACCTGCTGGCAAAGCTCGGCCGTAAGATCACCTTTGCCATCCGGCTGAAGGAAAACAAGAGCCCTAAAAACCCTCTGACGCTACACAAACCACAAGAGTATAGTACCCCAAGTAAATTTCTTTTTCATTATTTCACACAGTGACAGTATAATAATATTAACAGTAATAGCACTTTTTCACCAAATAGAGAAACATGCCTGCGTTCCTCACCCGTCGGATACGTCCTGCCGAACACCATAGGACAAGTGAGCGTCAACCTCACCTGCGCCAGTCACCCAGCTGGTATTCACAGTTTTTCTAAGGCAACGAGGAAGGCCGTTAGCTTCAGGACACGAGGCGGCACCTGATTGCATTCAGCACCATATATATATTTTTTAAAAGGTTGCAGTTTTAATGCCTGTTTTTTAACGTTGCAGTTTTTTGAGAAGCCACTGGAGGGAAACCGCCACTACCAAACCGGGAACAGCCGTGGCCCGCATGAAAACCTGCGGGCCCGTTCGCTCCTGCTGCCGCTCAAAGGCAACGAGCAGCGCCTGCACGCAGGGGGTCCTTTCTGGCGAAACGTTGTTTCTGGTTAAATATTACTTCTGGTTAAATATTATTTCTGGTTAAAAGCCACGCATCCCACACAAGAGCAACCTGAGCGACTGAATATCCCTTCCCTTCTCCTCAGCAGAGCTACTTCCATTATTGCAAGGCCGGTCATGATTCCCAAATCACACTATTTTCCCCCTCAACTAAATAAACTAATGTTTACGGCCATCATTTTCACAGTTTTTCTGTAACAAAACCAGTCACCCCCCAAGAAGTGGCAGTCTGGGGAAGACACGCTGAATGCGACTCCAACACATCGCAGTGTAAATATGGTTCTATTTTTGTCCGAGACAGAAGGCAGGAAACATTTATGTTCCCGAGCATCTAAATTTATCTCGGAGAGACTGTTTATTAAGTCACCATAGAAACAAAAACTTGAAACTCCTGGACTTTCTTCAGTTTTTACAATGACCATTTCCTGCACAGCATGTGGGGTTATAGAGCAAATAATGACTGGCCGAGGACGAGTCCTATCTTAATCTAGAGATTTTTGCTTCCTGAGGGAAAAAAAAATCACAACTGTTATGGCTTGTCAAAGCTCATTCACGTTCCCTGTTTCATTTTACTAAACAAAAAGGGGAAAATATTTGCGTGGAAGTAAAAATACAAGGAGAGAGCTGGGACTTGCACGGTTTTAGAGCAGTGTCCAGAAATGTTTGCCAGATTTAGGAGCGCTTTTCCATTTGCTGATTAATACGTGAGCTCTCTGGCTAAATGCGCCCCATTAGCAGCGCGTCTGCTGCGGCCGGCGCTAGTGCAGCGGGTGCTGTAAATCCTAAGCGCTAACAGGCGCTTTTAAAGCCCCGTTAGAAGTTGCCAGGCACTGATTTGCAGTGGAGCCTTTTGGAGCCATTACCTTGTTAACCCCCGCAGGCCGCGGAGAATCCTATGGTTCTCACAGAATCATTATGGGCGGAAAAGACCCTCAGGATCATCGAGTCCAACCGTAAGAACCAGAAGGTCTTCCAGGCTTCCCCAGGAAGCAAAGCAGCTCATATATTGGAAAAATAAAAGCTAAATGATAGCAAAGACACAAACGTTGCTATTATAGAGAAGAAAAATAGTTGGGTTACATCAGTATACTGGAGATATACATATATAAAAATATATATAAAAGCGGCGCCAGGTACAACCCACCTGCTGCCTTTGCCTGGGAGCCAAGGGGGTTTCAGGAGAGGGATCAGACGCCGCTCTCCCGCCCAGCTCTCTCCAGGGACGGCTCCCGTGGGACCGTATTCGATCCGAGGACCATGTTGGTTAGGGAGCTTTCTGCAACCAGCCGTCCTACAAATGTCACGCTCAGAAATAACTGTTTGTGTGTGCTAAAACTCACCTTTTGCTGCCAGCCGGGAGTGCTGTGCAGAGAACCAAGCAGCATTTATTCCGCTGTTGCGTGGGGCAGCATTTTGTGCTGGCTCTTTAGTACAGCAGCTATTTCAGATTGCCAACAGTTTCAGGGTTTGCAACATGTTTGATAGGAACTTCCTATCGCGGGAGCTTCACCTTTTCTTACTGGATATATTTTCTAAAGGCGAGAACGTAATACTGCACGCACAGGTTATATTTATCACAGCTGGCTTCGGCAGAGGCAGAATTAATTAGGAAGTGTCTCAAATGTCAGATCATTAAATGAAACTGTAAAAAGGTAAATTACAGTCTTCAGTAAGCAGATATTTCGCAGAACGAATGCAGATCCTTGAAACAAATTGCAAATGCTGTAAAACAGTCATTTTTTCTTTACAATTGTTTACAATGTTCGTGGTTCCACATATACACTGGAAGTTTTTAATTTGATGTGAAGGTCAGCATGGAGGTCGTGATGAAGAAATTCTTTTAGTCTCTGAGGAACAGCTAAACACTGAACAAATATTTAGTTTGCAATTTACATTGCTATTGAATACACTTCTTCAAAAGAATCCCCCTAGAGTTTATTTCAGCTCTTCTTCTTTCATTGTTGAGAAATTAGAAGAATGAGATGAAGAAACAAGGTATACATAATAAACAGCTAACACGTAAAAAACTGTCCCCTTTTTACTATTTCAATACAAAAAAAGGTTTTGTAATGGAGAGAGGAAAGAAAAAAGGAAAATGCAGCATATTTCTTGCTCATTCCATTCCAAAGGGGGAACTTTTCCAGTGCGGACAACAGTCAGACTCAGCAGGAGAAATGCAGTTTAGTCGGAGAATCCCGTGACCGTGCAGTCGGGGTTTCAATGCGCTCCCTGGTCCCAGCGCCTCGCGGGCCCCTCTGCCTCGTGCCGCTGGCAGCAGGAAGCAGCGTGCGGGGCATGGACAGGATCTCACATCCCTCCCTTCCTTCCTCCCCGGATGGATCTGTCCGGACCGGAGCCATGCCAAGGTGGCGAGTTACGAACACGATGCTCTGAGGAGGATCCCGCACTCGCTCTGGGGTATTTAGTGGGCCGTTTCATGAACGGAGGATCCCTTGGTGCCTCCTGGCTCTGCAGTGCTTGATGCTATGCAGGATATTTGGTACAAGCGCCACTGTGAGGGCAGGCAGGCCCTTCTCGCGGCGAGAGCTAGCGTTACAAGCTGCAGCGAGGAGAAAAGTCCCTTTGAAAACATCAAAAGTGCATTAAAAACAAGCCCAGTGCCCTGGTGTACAGAGCGCATGTCAGATCCAGAGGCTGAGGAGGTGGATGTGTAGGATCGGAGGTTGTTAGTGGGTCAGTGCAGTGTTAGGGCACTTTATATTAATGTTAAAAATAACATATGTGAAGCACTGGCCCCGGACGTGCTAGAATTGATTTAAGGAGGTCTTTTCTGTGTAAGATCAGCAGGAAAACGTGTCCCCAGAATCTGCAGCTTGTCTGAGGGCGCTCCGTAACCTGGCCTCACTGCCTCAGCATCCACCAGACCTCATTCCTGTTGGAAAGCCCTCACATGGAAGCCCTCTGTCCCTATGCAACATTTTTTCCCTACACAACATTTTCAACAGTGCCATCCCTGATCCCTGGCACAATTCCAGGGGACTTGGCAAAGGGAGTTTTCAGCAGGAGAGGGAACGTGTACTGATGTGCCACTCTTTATTGACTCCCTTGCATGGTGCTGCAGAGGGAGTCTAGGTGCAGTCCCAGCCTCTTCCACAATCCGGAACTCCTGGAGCAGGACATGGCTCTTGGAGCGCAGAGGTTCCTCCCGGGGCTGTACGGGAGATGGGATGAGGCCAGGGCATTTGCAGGGCAGCTCTGAATGGCAGCTCAGGCCCCAGCACTCACAGATTTGCAGCTGAGCAGCTTTGAACCCGTGTTTTGATGTTGTCCCTGTGTCCAGGACCTTTTCCCAGACCGTGTCAATGCATATCGGCCCTCACAGCTGTACGCACAGTGGCTGCACCTCCAGTACGAGCTGATACTCACTTGTGTTCATGACCCGCAGTAATGTAGAAAGTGTCCCCACGTGGAGCTGGGCAACTGGACACTACGTCTGTCAATCCCAGCACGTAGTGAGACTGGGATTATATGCAGCAAAAATGGCTGTGGGCTTAAGAAATCCAACAGGGACTGACCATCAGCTCTCATCTTCCTCCAGCCTTGCAGGATTACTTTGATGCAATCTTCCTTTCTCTTCTGGCCTGGTATCACACTTACTCCATGCACGTTCTTCCCACAGCAAGCACAAGCCTCGGTCGGCTGCTCCGAGGGTGCAGTGACTGCTGTTACAGGAGTGGGTTTCTCTGTGACCTGTTAAAATTGCTCCTCAAGGAGGTGACTGCCTCTTGTGGCCGTCTCCGCTCCTCCTTTGATGCTGAGCACATCTGAGAGGTAAAAGGGCACGTATGAATTCTAATGAATGAATCACAGACTTACTGATTTGTTCATAAAGAAGATATAACTGGGGATTTTGTTTTCTCCCAAAAGGGTCTTGTTTTACCATCAGGTTGATGCTGGGAATTTTGTTAAAAGGCAGGCGAAGTCCTTTTTGAGACAACGGTAATAATAGCTGAGGTCCGTCTGCTCTTCATTTCATAATATATTATGATTAGCCTTAAATAGATATCAATTATGTTTGTACAAGACCATTTTCCTGACCGTTGTTGCTCTGATTAAGGGGAATTGATCGCTGCTGCCGTAAGGAAGCGGGAAAGCAGAGAGGAGCCGCTCGCACGAGTGTCTCTGAGGGGCTCGCGCGCCCTGAGAAGGGGGATCAGCCAGGCCCTGCAGACGGGTCTATCCAACGCACAACGTGTCATATTCAGATTCCTGTTTCGCGGACCTCTTGTCCCAGCCTCCACATTTATCACTGTCTCCCTGACAGGAGCTCTGCCCTGTTATCCTGACTTGTATGTCATTTATCAGTGTTAAGTACAACAAAAGAGTATCTCTTTAAACCCCCTTTACCCTTTCACATGCTTCTACCCTTGAATAATGATATCTGTCTCTGCAGCCACAAATACTCCATTTCATCCTCTCCTTTATATTACGTTAGTTGCCCAATAAATGATTAAAATGGCACTAGTGCACTTTAAAATGAAAATTATTATATTATTGTTAAATTCATGTGTAAGGGAAAAGATAAAAGCACTTGGGTGCCACTGCCCCCTTTTTAAGCCTGTCAAGTCAAAATAATTTTATGTTTTAAAAAATGCACAGAGCAATGCCAAGGCAGCCCAAATCACACAGCCCCAACCCCAAATCTGAACTTTCAGCCATGGGTATAAATCATTCTCTCCAAAGCAAAGAGAGTGAACTGTGGTATAAACAAACAAATGGAAATTAAAATGGCAGCGAGTCTTTGAAGATGGTTCCACAAATGACTAATTCTTTTACTCAGGAACAAAACGGAAGACCGAGGGGAGGGAAAAAACCTCAGAGAGGAGGTTCCTAAAGGGATGCCCAGGGTGAGTGGATGTAAAATAGGTTTTAGCTCCTAAGGCTGCTCTAATGGCAGAAATGGAAATCAGGGAGTCGTCTGGAAGCCATTTGTGGGAATTCGTGACTCTTGGCAGCCAAAAAGCGTCCTGGGGAGTCCAGGGCCTGGTGCTTGGTTGCCCTGTCTGAGCAGAGCCGCGTTTTGCATTTGTCTTCCCGGTGACCATTTACCTCTAACGCTGTAACTAAGAGCCTCACCATATGTTCCTGCTAATTGCACGGCCGCTTGTTGTACCCTTCACTTCGCTCGATCCCCTGTGTACGCTGATCTCGAATACAATTAGGCTGGAAATGAGAAGAGTTTTATCCGGTAGAGGAGTCGGGTCTTTTGGTACAAAGACAGACGTGACTGGGGGGAGAAGAGCCTTGTGTTTGCAAGAAGGTCACGTTAACGACATTGGCCGCGGCTCTGCGCTGGCCAGGGACCCGCTCCGTCCCCCGCAGCTCCCTGCTGCTCCCAGCCGCATGCTCCTTGGTTTGGCATGCGGCACATCGGGGGCTCTCTGGAGCCCTCTGCAAATGGGCTCTTCTTCTTAACTCAGCAAAAACTCTTTTTTCCACTGGTTGCCAAACTGATAGGAGGCTGCAGGGGCCTGTAAGGGTCTGTAAGTCCACGTGAGGGATGTGGGGCTGTGTGGCTGAGAGCAGGGAAAGGGGAGGAGGCTCCTCTGCCCTGGGGAAGGCGGCAAGGAGCCACTGGCGCAGCCCCCCGGGTTGTGAGCCTCCGTGTGAGCAGAGCCCTCGCTCTCCTCGCAGCGCTGCTCCTGCTGGGGCCGACAGTGACCCCACAACTCGCCAGCGCGGTGGCCCGCAGCTGCCCCACCACCAACGCGGGGCTTCTCGCTGATTCACAGCGACGAGACCCCACGTACAGGAGCTGTTTTGGATGTCAGTGCCAGGCCTGCCCGTCTCTGTTCTGCACTTTGAAGTAATTCCACCCCACTTCCATTACTCCATCCCAAAGTGCCATGCAATTCCTTCTGTGCAACATCCTGATTCTGCTCTGCTCTGCTTTGCGCCACCAACACGGCTCGTTAATGTGCTCCCGCCACGGGTGCAACCTGGCGTTGGCATTGAGGCTGCTTTCAGCAAACCACGTGCTACTTCGCACGGCCCCATGGAGGCTGCCTCAGCCCCACGCGGTTGCTTAGCACAGTCGGTGCTGACACACAGCCCATGCGCAGGCGCCGTCACCACTGCCCGGGCCCCAGAGGGGTCTCCCGTGATGTCACTAGGGCCGGAGACAACCCCGAGCACTCGGAAAAGGCTGGTTCCAGTTCCCAATCAGTACGTGTTAAATGGTAAAGAAAACGATTTGAATATGACAATTTTTCAAAGTTTTGTAGCTTTATAGTGATGAATACAATGGGGAAAATATCTCTGTGTTTAAACAAAATTACAGCGAATTGCTCAAAGGCAAATCAGAAATCTCTGCTCAGCTGTTTGGCTCACATTCATCTCCCTTTACTCCGATAGAAGTGACATTTTAATTAGCTGGGTCAGGTGGATGTGTACCATCTCTGGCGAGAAGCCTCTGTCTGCTCAGCTGTGTGTCACAGTTTCTATACGCTAAGAGCTACAAGAGGTCACGGTTTTGTGGCGGGAGGGTCCAAATGCTACAGAGATACTTCCTAATACAGAGCCCGCCTAAGCTTTTCTTCTGCTTGCACAAACCTACAGCAAGTAGTGGCCTCCTTGCATTATTTCAAAGCACTTTTATTTTTGTGAGTAAGTGAAAAAAGAAAACCCAACTCCACAGCTATGTCCAAATTTAGTTCTTTGAGGGTAATGAAGAGTTTCCATGGGACTGGCTGGCTACACGGGAGCGATTTTGTTCCTTTAGTGAGAGCTTTTAGCTCCGAATCCGTGAGGCTGCAAACGTGAAGCGCTGCTCCTGCAGATGCACGTGCAGCTCTGAGGTTCACTTGCTGCAAGCCCTGTGAATATGCAAAGAAAGGGAGCGCAAAAGAGGCACTCGTTTGGTTGAAGCCAACAGATTCAGACGTGTAGGGCAAGAATCACCGCTCCCCTCGGCCCCACGGTGTGACTGCCTAAACTGAGAGCTTCACAGTACTGAGAGGACGCGGCATTTCCCAGGCAAACACAAGGTGCACACGGTAGTTTTGCAGAGTCCTGTGAGGAAAGCACTGCTTGAAAGGCTGAGTGTCACAGGGATCTCATGGTCACCTGGCGGGCCTCGCTCAGGAAGCTGCTGCAGGAGACACTTCTGCTGCACCCACAAGCAGATGGTCAAAGAAGAGGCTCACGAGCATTAATTATATGAGGAATGAGGATGCGTAAGCTGGGAAATCCACGGATTCTGCAAAACGTGCTGCGTGACGGTGAGCAATCCTTGTGCCCGAAGGGCAGCTGGAGCTTAAGTGTATATTGGAGCTTAAATAGCAAGTGGGTGATTATCACATCAGCGAGTGGGAAGGGAGGAGGAACAACAGAAAATTGCAAATCTATGTATACAATTTCATATTATATATATATATATAAACACATTCTCAATCTGTCACTGTAAGATGTGCCCACTCAGCTGCAGCTGTGAGTGGGAACCTCGGAGAGCGTCACCACGGCAGGAGTGGGCAAGCAGAGCCAACCTCCAGGAGGCTGGAGCGCCGTGCTTGGGTATTCAGGACCTTTCCTGAGGCATTCTGGTTTCACCCAAAAAGAAATTACACACAGACGCGCTCGTCGGGGAAGGGACACAGTGGTGGTTTTGAACAAAAGCAGCCGATACTCAAGCGAAGCAAGGCAGGCGTTCGGGAGAGTTAGGGGCATTTTTTGGAGTTTGTTATGAGCACAGGGACAGTGGGAGCCCAGCGCACGCTGAGGACGTGAGTAAATGGCATCTCCCACAGAGGCAGCAGGGAAACTGAGGCATGTGTGCGACCAGGGCCGTGCTTCTGCACCTGCTTTAAGCACCTAACAGTCTCACTGATGTTAAATACTTGCCTTCCTGCATGCAATAACTTAGGTTTTGTTTCGGTAACTTGCTTCTTCGGTAGTTGCAGTAGCATATGGATTATATTTATTTATTTAGCCAGCACTGTTGAGTAATGTAGTTGTTCCGTTCAATCTTGGCAGCTGTTTTAGCTGCCTAGTGGCTGACGAAAGACCCTCAAAAATCAAATCTAAATACATCCTCCAGCAGATTAAGTACTACCTGCCATTATATTAATGTGATCTTACAAGCACTACGTCAGCTGCCAGGTTACTGATACTCCTCCAGAAAAGTCCAATCTGATACAAATCTGCATTGCAGTTTATTTATCAGAATTTTAATTGTGGTGTCTGTGGCTGCAATCACAAGTGTCTCATAAATGTAGTAACTGCAACTCTATTACTGTGTGCTTGCATTAAGGCCTACCAAAACTCCAGCACACAAGGTCCCTTGCTCTCTGTGTGGTCCCAATGGGAATAACTCTCTTCCCACTCCAGGCCGTGTCAGCATATCCTGCCTTTCTTGGAAAGGGCACGGAATGAATTGGGTGGCACATGTGGATCACTGAAATCAATTTGCTTAAAAAGACTGTAAATGTGGACATGTGGGGAGATGTGATGACTAATGGGCATTGCTGGGGAACCTGGTGCTCTCTGACTGGTTTTCCGTGGGTCTCACACAATAGGAGCTGGTAGAAATGGAGAATTTCCCTGCCTTGAGCCGCGTAGGAATCAGGCACATAGTCCACACCAGCCACATGGGGTCCCTCTGCCTTCAGCGAACGGGCCCCTTCCTCCCGCTCCGCCTGCACATATTGCGCGGAGGGGCCACCCCGTGACTCTGGGCAGTCCCTCCTCTGAAGATCCACTTTTCATCTGCTGCAATTGCCCCAAATGCCACCTTAAAAAAAAAAATCAGAAAGCTTTTTTTTTCTAAGAGTCTTTTCCATGAAAACTTACGTCTTCTTCAAAAATGTGCCAATCTTACTTGAAGCAGTATCAAAACACTGGAATAAACCCTAAATGCCTTGTTGCTAATTTTGTTTTTCCATATTCCTGTATCCCCTGCTTTCCCTCCATTTTTTTCTCTGCATTTTCCTTCCCTTTTCCAGCAGAAGGGCAACGGTAGAGACAGTATGGAGAAAGAGGAGGATTAAACCCACTTAACCTCACTGGCTGCTGCTGAACACAGGGTCCTGCTCAGGGCTTACAGGGCGAGTATGGCTTTGCCACAGGATTTTCTCCACAGAGTTGATGGGGAGCAGGGTTACCCTCCCATACAGGGCATTAACCCCCGCCAAGGTATAGCCTCGAGGTTCTGCAAGCTAAAGGGATAAGGGAGAATCTGCTGTAAATGCTCCTAGCAGACAGTCTGCTCTCTTCATCAACCGGGTGCCTCAAAGCAGACAGGATGCTCTAAGTCAGTGAGAGCAGTCTGTTTATTCTGTAAATATTTTGCTTTTTCAAATTTGCTTACATACCAAAATCTGGGTTTAGCTGATAAAAGCCAACAGCTCCATCAGAGTCCATTACAATCTATCAGGCAAATATTAAGTGATTTCCAAATTAGTACATGGACTACAATACATCCCAGTGATCTTTATAATCTCTCTTGTAAAAAAAAAACCCTGTTATAAGAATTTCCTAAATATGGATTTACCAGGTAGATAGCTTGTAAATGACTCGTGTTTGGATAGCAAGAATGCATATCAAAATGCATGCTCAAATGTGAGACCATATTGACTCTTTCCAAGCTGTTATGGTCTATTAGATAAATATTATCTTGGTTCAGGGTTGTGATACTTTTCTATATGCACAGTTTCCTGATAAGCCATATGGACTCTAAGATAAAATTGTGTCTTCAGATTTAGGAGGTGATATGGCTGAATAGCTGTAATGAGTATCAGAAAGCCCCTGTTAACCAATTAATCAGAATGTGTCTCTGAGCCCCCCTGCTTCTCTGCTAATATATGCCATAATATATACCTCCAATGTGGGAGTTTCAGCAAACACGTGCTGCTTGGTGGTATTTTGACACAAAACACATGCCGAGGACATTAAAACGCAACCCACCCCATGGAAGGGTTTGCGGGTTTTTATTTTTACATGTGTGTATCTACACTTTGTGAGACCAGCTCTCTTTCCAGTGAGTTTCTGTACTGCTCATCCAAAAGCACATGCACTGACCACCAACGCTCAGCAGTATTAATAAAAAGGACATTCACTGGTTTCTGTGCTTGTTTCACTTACTGATTTCTTTCATATCATAATACTTCAGTAAATATGTATTTTACTCCTTAATAGCAAAAACTTGGTGGAATCATCATATTACACCGTGGGAGGTAAATTTCAGGGAACTCGTCGTAAGGAACTCGCAGAAGTGAGCATCAAGGTGGGTTCATAGATCAACAGCAGAACCAGCAGCTGAAGGCAGAGCCTAGCTGCGAAGGCGGCACTTAAACCACTCTCTTCATCCTTAGTAAATTGGTTGTAAAGGAGGAAATGTGCTTATGATGTGTGTGCAGTACCTTTGTACACTGCATCAGCGTAAGAAATCAGGTGATGAACTCCAGTTTGTTTAAAGCAACTGTCCTTACCTTTAAAGCTGCCTGTTTCTATTTTCTGCTTTGCAAAAGAGGGCTATTGCTGCTGCCTGAACAACAGCTACCTGAGGAGGGCAAAAAAAAAGGATTATTTCTCAATAAATCCAGTTTTCTCCTAAAACCTCTGCATAGCTGAAGGGTAGATTTTCTCCTGAAAGACAACACAAATGCATGTCTGCACAGCATGGTTCAGAGTGCCAGTCCTGAGATATGGGAGTAGTGTGGGAAAGTGGCCCCAAGGTCCCCTTTTGGAGAGCAGTCACCACCTGAGAGGCTGCAGCTTGTGGTTAAATAAGTGTATTTTCACAAAGTATGGTTAAAAAGGTGTATTTTCACAAGTGCTGTTTGATTCAATCATATTTACCTCCCGTTTTAGTCCCTACTTTCATACATCTGTAGGAAGGATACACATAGTATCCTTCAATACAGGGATTTGATTGGAAAACAGTTTTTTTCTAAGAATACCCATCTTCATAGTCAGCCAAGGGAAGTCCTGAGTGAACAAGAGTTTCTGCTGTTCCGATATGCAAAGTCTCCTTTGCCCTTTCCCCAGAGAGCTAATACTGTCCAGAGGAGAACATAGCAGGCCCTACCCCTGAAAGGCAGCACAGAGCTACAAAGGTCCCCAAAGCACTGAGCCTCCCGCTCCTCCCTGCAGCGAGAGCACCACGGGGGGCTTGGCAGGGTGATCCCAGAGAGCTGGCGAGGACGGGCCTCACTTTGGGAAAGGGACTGCGCGGGTCCCAGCAAGGCTGTGAGGGCCATTGTTCCTCACCAAAAGTCGAAGCAGATTTTAGACTCTCGTTTATTTTTTTTTCCCCTCCAGCTCACAGAAGCCAAAGCAGCAAATGGCATTTTAATGATGTGTTTTTAGCAGGCGAGGAAGGTACCTGCATCCTTTCCTCGCTATTCCAGGCCTTTCATGTAATCTTATTTAAAAGTAGTTCTGCTTTGAATGGCTAAATTCATTCTCTGAAGCAAGCTGCTGAAATGGAAGCACTGCACAGCTCTCATTTCCCATGAATGCAGCACATGCTGCTACAGAAAGGCACGCACGAGACTGCCCTGCTCTTAGAAATCAAATGTTAATTTTTAATTTTGTTATGAGGTAGGGCTGGAGGACACAGTGAGCATTGCCCCCTTCAGTGTAGCCCAAGATTATTTCCAAAATTCCCCAAATCTTAATTCGTGAATCTCTCAGGTTTCCCGTATTTTTCCGTCTCCGAGTGCCTCCCCAT
Organism: Crypturellus tataupa; assembly: GCA_034781795.1. Lineage (NCBI taxonomy): Eukaryota > Metazoa > Chordata > Aves > Tinamiformes > Tinamidae > Crypturellus > Crypturellus tataupa. The sequence goes on from JAWLRI010000159.1 coordinate 146,143, forward strand.
GAAGCCATGGCTGCAAATCTTCACTGATGCTGTTGCTGACCTTTGCAAAGCGAGTCTCAGCTCCGTAGCTGCTGCTAGCTTACCCCATTTTGAAAAGCTCTGCCATATTGTGCACGTGTTACTGCCACTCACTTAAATAAGCTACATTACACAACGGGTTCTGACAGAAATACACTTCTTTCTGTGAATATTTAGTCTGTATGTGAAGCTGAACTGAGGAGATGCAGCCTGAAGCTTCAAGCGTCAAAATGAAACCGAGGGCAAACGGGTGCTTTATCCTCCCGCAGTTCTGCTAGAGGCATCTTCAGGGCAAGTGCGAGTCTGTCTCCAAGTGAACATGAAAACCCCATTTTCAGCAGTGACCGGATCCACTGAAATACCCACCTTACCAACTCAAGGCTGCTCACTTAATAGTTTTGACTTTCTCCGACTTTTCCATGCCCCGATATTTAACACAGCTTGATTATTTTAATTAACCTCAGAAAAACTGAGCCCTGTACTAATGCTTCAAAGTTCTCCTAACATGTGCCGGTCAAAAAGGCATGTTTGCCAGTAAAACCCTAGGTAAAGGCAACGTCACCCCGACTTGCAGCAGGCCGTTGTTTCGGAGGAACTCAGTGCTGGGCAGAGGATAAACGGCAAGAAATAAAACACTTGATTCCTGCGGCCGCAGCGCAGGTCACAGCAAGAGCTCAGCTCACTTCATTCAAGCACCTTCTTTGGGAACAGGGTCTGTTTCTGAAACTGGCATTTCGGTAACTTTCAGCATTGTCAAAATATAAAAGCAATAAAGCACTCCAAAGAGATAGAACACCCATTCCTTTCTCCAAAAAATACTCATGAGATTTCCAGCACAGCCCATGTTCAAAAGCCTAGGCTAGGCTTGAATAAACATCTGACCTTCTTCAGGAAGAAAATGGGAACCTCCCTCCCCTCCCGCCCCAGCTGTGATTCCTTTGAGTCTTTGAGTTTTTTTTTTTTTTTTTTTTTTTTTTTGCTATTTGTCTTTATTTATAAAGCAAAGACAATATGTTGGACCCAACACAGAAACAGACTTTCAGACTTAAGGAACCTTTCAGTTTGAATAGAGACAAGCGAAGAAGCTCAATATTGGGCATAACGCTGATGACATTTGAAGGAAGGAAATTTTTGTTTTCAGTTTAATATTGGGAAGAAATATAAAGCTTCACACTTCTATATATGCAGCATGTCATGAGCCCCATTCCTGGTCCAGCAGGACAACTGCTCCTAGAACTATCCTACAGTTTTCGTGGAAGAAATGCAGACCTGAATGGCTTCATCAGCCAGGATTTGGAAGGTCTTTCCCGTTTTTATTTTATTAAGGCATCATTTTTTGCAGCGAGTTATAATGTCTGCTATCAAAACGCGAAAGTATCTTAGATTTTTTGAGTGCCCGCCTTTTCCCCTGCTGTTTTTCACCGAACATTTCATGCCCTCCCACAAGTTCTTCTAGGCTGAGCCTCCAAGAGAGCAGTGTGGGAAAATCAGGCCATTTAAAAATAAAATAGATTACTTCTTTAATCAAAATCATTATAACCGATGGCTTAAAGCCTTGATTACACCTCTTCAGAGGGCACCCCTTGATTTTGCGCGACATCCCTGATTATTTTATTTATTTATTTATTTATTAGCTTTTACTTGCTGCCTTGATTTCTAGGTCACCGAGTAGAGGTTCGTTCTTGCTTTAAATGGATTTGCTCGTTTCTCACTGGCAGGTTATTTTTCTTCCAGGGGCTAGGAGTAAACATGCCCCCTTTTCAGAGGAAGACAAAAATTCCCGTGATCACACGCGTTTCTTTTTCACCCCAGCCCCTGCAGAGCGAGAGACTGGCCCAAGAGTCATCCCCCCTCCGACCTCTCCAGAGCCCCTGCGGAGCGAAGGACCAAAAGGTCATTTTCTCAGGTTCCCCCTGGAGGGAGAATCCAAAGGTCATTCCCTCCCTCCCAACCACCCCAAGGGGATCTGACAGACGTTCCAAGCTCCTTTCAGGAGGGAGGGGAGATGCCGAGTCCATTCACTCAACCCCAGCTATGTGAACCAGGGCTGCGCACGAAGCGTTTGCCTCAGAGCTCCAACCCACCCGGCGCCGGCCTCGCGTTCAAGGTTAGGGACTTTGTGAACGTCAACAGATATGGGCAGAGCTTGTGGACAGGAAACCTCCTCCCGCTTCCTCTTTAGTTGCCCGAGTCAGCCGTTTGCATCCCACAGTCCTCACAACCTTTCTGCATGTCTAAGAGGTCTGGGCTCCACTGGGAGTGTATCAGATGCCCTTGGGTGGGAGGGTTGAACATCCCGCAGCAGCAGGCTGCTCCTGGGTCTTGGGAACCTTGGGATCGCACTACAAGTCACCTTGGAAAATCCAGGCAAGTCCATCCCTGTGCCCACTGCATCTGTGAACATCTCAGACCTACTTTGGGAGCACTCTGTGTGTTCCAAGACAGAAGGAAATAACGATTAACACTCCTAAATATTTTGACCATCCCTTTAAAGAAAAAAAAAAAAAAAAGGTATTTTTTTCTTGTTTTTCTAATGCTGAAGTAAGAAAAGGGGGGAGATTCCTCACAGTTAATTCCCTTGACCTGCCTGGGGAAGGAAGGAAGAGAGGGGCAACAGTTATTTCACAAGGTCCCCCGCGGCCGAGGGGCAGTCAGGGTCACTGCCCCTCAACGCATCCCAAGCGCAGGGGCGCACAGAGGCTGTGTCAAAGCCACGGTCCCTTTGTGGTGGCCAGGCAGCCGCGGTCACCTCCGCGCCCCGGCGCCGCTCCGCTCGCTGCGCGCACACACACTCTGCCTCATGCCTTTCTTCCCCTCTGGCATGGGGGCAGGGGGATTAGCCCTTTTCTTCTTGCCCTCGCTCCGTTTTTGTGTTGGGGAACTCACAGGGCTACCTGGGCCCCTCGGGGAAGAGGCAGTAACAAAAGGGCAGTTCCTAGGTGGCTGATCTGAGGGTTTTTCAGGAGGCTCCTAGGACATGCTGGAGCTGGTCAAGCAGAGCCTTTAAAATCCACCTGACAGTGAAACGTTCCAGTATGGGTTTGGGGCTACTTGCAGGTTTTGGTGACATGGAGCGAGGCTTAGGAAAGACGCTGTCCATCAGCGCACTAAGTGATGCCCTTTGCAAACAGAGGATTTAGTGCCTGCAATAAAAGGGGAATATTATCCTACACACTTAGTGATGAGCTGCTGCGGGGTCCTGGGCACAGAACCCAGCCCTCCTGCCCGCTCCCGTGTCCTCAAGGATACGAGTGGGACAGGATCCACTCCTGCAAATGGACTCGCTTGAATAAATTCCCATTTCCATCCGTGCTGATGGAACCAGGGCTCTGCCTCGGAGCCTACGTTACGCTCCAAACCGGGCATGCAAGGCCTCCATATTAATTGCAATGATTTCATTAAGTTACAGCCACACAGCGCTGCTTGTTAAGAATAATACAATGAATCTCAGCCATTGTAGTACCCTTTCCTCCCCTCCCTCCCCAAAAGCAAAGTGCAAATCCACTTAAAATGCTGAGATCTTTTGACTTCTACCAGAAACTTTTATCCGCATAAGAGGATAAGAAATTCATTAGCTTAAGTTGTATGATTGTAACAGCTCATTAGGGAGCCCTGTGCCTTTCAGTGTGAGCTTGCCTCCAGCTCTGCATTGAATCTGTCAAAGTTAAGGATAAAGGTATGGGACAACTTAACCGTCCTGGAAAGCAATTTCTTATTTTTAACCAAGCAGACACAGGGTTCATTAAATGATTTTAATGAACAGTCATAGGCTGATTTTCAAATCTTTTGTGTCTAACCGCAACCAAAATATGAAATTGCTGCATAGATCCAGCTTGCCAAGGAAATAAAACATAATTTTTAATTTACAGCCAGTGCCGATATTTTCAGCTGCATTGTAACTAATTCTTGTTTTGTTTTATTCTATTCTATTTTTGTGAGGTAAAATGAACATTTTGATTTCAGGGTTAACAGCTGCAAAAAACTGCTATAAAAATCTGAGGCAGTTTTTCTTCAAAAAAGGGGAAAGAGCCACTTTTAACCAGAAAACATTGTAATTATTCCTGTTAATGTGTTCAAAGAAGTAAATGATTAAAACAGAAATCTAGCCATTTCTCAGGTCCAAAAAGCGTGTGATACAGTATTTTTCCATCTGTGGAATCTCAGAAGACATCGCCTGGACAAAGCAGGTCATTGGCAACATTTTATTAAATATACAAGGGGAGACTGGGATGTATTCTCTCCGTTTCCCGTGACAGCCTTCGTGGCTCTGCTTGATTTATGCATTACCTGTCAAAAGTTCAGTGCAGGGCACGGGGTCCCAAAATGCACTTTGCAGCAGCCATAGCAAATCTGGTAACCTCAGCTTCCACTATCTGAGCAATATACGCATTAGAGTGAAATTCGGGACAGACTTTTAGGTTGCGAGGTGAAACGTTTCCTTAGATAACCTACAGCATCTTGGCTCCCTTGCTTCTGGGTTTTCCTCTCAAAACAGAGATTCCACTGTAGCACATTTTCCCTTTTTTAATAACTATTCTGTTTCCTGACTCGCTTTGTTCCCTCGAATGTCACGTCAAAACAATGAGCGCGTCACGGGAGGCTGGACAAGCTATTAGCGTTACGGGGTAAAGCCACAAGGCAGCAATTACAGACGGACGACGCAGCCGAGGAAAATAAATAAATTAAGCAAGCAAACAAAAAACAGATTAGAGGCTGATCCTTTTTCAAGTCGATCTCTCAGCTGAGGAGTACTAGAGTGACTTGTAGCAGATTTTTTGTGTTTCAGGTAGGCCCGAGTCATGTTCTTGTTGGAATTACGAAACTATTTGCGGTTAAGCATCTTGTGCTGGGCTCATCCACGGTTGCTGGGTGAGACATAAAACCATCCTTTTTTCCTCAGAAAAATTATCCTCGAGACAAAAGAGTGTTTTCAAATATACACTCATGTTTACAGTAAGAAAAAAGATCATTACTCCACGTCCCATCGATCACAAAAAAAAAAAAAAAAAAAAGAAAAAAGGCACTGCGTCTTCCGACATGAATACGCTCCTCGCTCCCTCCGGCCCCCTCGCTAAGGCCTGGTTGGGCACACTCTCAGGATTACCCGATTCCCCCCCAAAACCACCCGCTCCCCCCGCCCCGCCCGCGCTCAGCCCTCCCGGGATGCGCCGGGACCGCGCCGGGAGCTCTGCCCGCTGCGCCGCGATCGCCCCGGGACGGGATCGCTCTGGGACGGGCTCCCCGCTGTCCCGGGGATCGTCCCGTATCGGGATCGCTCCTGGACAGGCTCCCTGCTCTCCCCGGGAATCGCCCTGGATCGGGATCCTCCTGGACGGGCTCCCCGCTCTCCCCGCCTTCCCCCGGTCCCAGCACCGTGTCCTGCCCCGCTCCTGGCGCCAGCTCCCCCTCCCAGCCGCGTCCGGTGCCCCCCGCCCCGCGGGAGGGGACAGTGGCGCTGGGGGACACGTCCCGTGGCCGCCGCGTCCCCCCGAGCCCGCGGGCTTCGAGCGGAGCCGGGAGAGGGAAGAGCGAGGATGGGGGTCGCCGTCCCCTGCTCCGCGGTGGCAGCGCAGGGACGGGGACACCGCCACCGGCTGCTCCGGCATCCCCAGGCCGCCGCCGCGGGGCTGCCGGTGACGTTCCCAAAGGAAAGCGGGAATTGGAAGTGAAACAGGGAAACGGAGATGAGAGGCTGGGATCGGCCACCGGGAAGGCAGTGAAGGCATCGCCACCCTGGCCGCTTTCCCGCCCTCCATCCCGGGCAGCGACCCCGGCCCCTGCAGCTGCTCCCGGTCCCGGATGGACTCCAGTCGCCGTCTCCAGCCTTGCCCATGGACACCCTGCTCTGGGGTCGGCTCCATCCCGCTGCAACAATTCCACAGCGGACTCTGTCCATGGGGATTTGGACGAACCCTCCACACCCGCCAGTCGTGCTGGGCTTGGGAATGCTGCGAGCCCGGAGCAACATGTGGATGTTCGGCCAAATCTCGCCTCCGAGACGTGGGAAGGTCACGCCGCCGGACGCGGCCAGCTCTTCCCGGGGCTTCCTCGTCCCAGAGTGAGGAGACTGGGATGGGAGAGAGGAAGAGCCCCGCTGTGCTTCCTGCCAGGGGAAACTGAGGCACAGGGAATGCGCATGGGATAACACCACGTTCTCCTGGCACGTTTTCGGGAGCAGCTCCGTTGAACAGCGCTGTCGGGAGCTGCCAGGAGGCTTCTTGCAGTTTTTCCACCGGAGATCCGCGGGGCGGGAGCGTGCCGACGCACTGCGCTTCTCCCGGAGCATCTGCCCTGTTTTGTCTTTCCTGCTTCCTGTGAGAAAACAAACAAACCTCTGTCCAGAATCACCCGCGCGATGTGCGGAGCGGATGCGGATGCCGCTCGGCGCAGCCAAGAGAGGAGCCGAGTGGGACGTCCCCTCCACCAACCCCCTCTGCACATGAAGGGGGAAGGGATCCCCATCCGTAGGGCATGGATGAGATCCCGAGCGTCCAGCTCGGGTGCTGAGTGGGGATCCCAGCCCTGTTTGCAGCTCGGAGCAGACGGTCCATCCCGTGCTGGGCAGGGAATGTCAAGAAAAGGGGTTCGGCCCCATCAGTGCCCTTGGCTTTCTGGAGGAGCCCCGGGAATGGCAGCGCTGGGATTCTGGGGACGGGGTTGGCTTCCTTGCTCGGTTTCCTTGCAGATCCCACCGCTCTGGCTGCCTGGGCTGGAGGATCAACCTCACAACGCTCCCACCTCTCTCCCGGTTTCCCGGCCGCTCCAGGGTTCCCGGTGCAGCTGCAGCCGGGCTGCTCCAGAGCCCCATCCCAGTTTTCCTCCCCAACGTGCAAACTGGCCCTCGGCCACCCCGTGGGCAGCGGCTGCCGGCGACGCAGGGGGCCGGGATTTTCCGCCTCCGGCCTCCCTTCTTCTCCCGGCCGGATTTTCCATGCTGGGATTTTTTGTGTGCCGTCTCCCGGAGACAGTGAGGGAGCCAAGGCAGGGGCGGGCGGCGCGGAGCCTTCCGTGACTTTTCTTTCCGGCCGCGGGAGAGCCGGGGAGGAGGCGGCGGGGAGAAAGCGCTTGGATACTGAATCGCTGCTGGCACAAAGGCCTCTTTGGGGCAGAATTGCTGCTTTTGGTTGACTGGATCCGGCGGAAAATCCCTGCCGCTCCCCAGAGCTTGGCACTTTGCAATGACTTTTTCAGGGTCCTATCGGTGGTGGGATGTGGAGCAGGCCTCATGGATACCGAGATGCCCAAGGGGGACAGATCATGGGGAACATCCCCATCTGCCCATGCAGATGCTTTTCCACTAGGAAAACCACATTGGAGAGAGCGAGGCGAGGATCCTCGCGCATCCCGGCTGCCTCTCACCCCGCTCCTTTCCCGGCAGGCGACGGCTGCGGCCACACGGTGCTGACGCCGCAGAGCGGCACCCTGAGCTCCAAGAACTACCCGGGCACCTACCCCAACCACACGCGCTGCCGCTGGCGGCTGCGCGCGCCACCGGGCGCCGCGCTGCTCCTGGCCTTCGGGGACGTGGACCTGGAGGCGGCCGAGGGCTGCGCCGCCGGCTCCCTGCTGCTCTCCGAGCCCGACCGCGGCGTCGCCTACGGTAAGGGGGGATCCGAGGCAGGAGAGCGGAGAAATCCCGCTGCGGAGCCGCGGCGGGGGGGCACGGAGCGCCGGCGGTCCCAGATGGGAGCAGCTGCAGCTGCTGCTGGAGCGACTCGCGGCCCCGGGATTTTCCCGCAGCGGCTGAGCCGGACTCCGGAGGGATTTGGCAGCCCTGGGAGTGTGGGGGGAGCGGGAGGAAGGAGCCGGGTGCTGGGGGACGCGGAGTGGCGCTCTGGGACGTGGAGCACGTCCCCGGCAGAGCTGCAATCCCCTGTGTGTGGCGCCCTGGCCCGCGCGGCCACGTGCTGAGGGTCCCGCTCCCTGTGACGGATCCCAGCTGCTCCAGGAAGTGCCGGGGGGAGTCGTCACCTCTGAGTCACCCGCGGGGCCGGCGCCTGCGCGGCTCCGGGATCGGGAATGTGCACAGGGAGCAGCGCCCGGTTGGGGGGCAGCCCCCTCTCCAGGATGTCCCTTTCCCATTCCCGGCCTGTGTCCCCCCGTGCCGGTGCCGGGGTCATGCCAGGGCGCTGCTGCAGCCGGCGCATTCCCGAGGCTCCGTCCCGCGGCCGCGGCCAGCGCAGGCCCCATGCACGCCCATGCCCACCGGGATGCGGCCCTGGCTGCTCCCGGCTCTGCCGCGGGAACACCAGAGCCCCAAGGTCGGATCCCGAGTGGGCTGGGGTGGGACACAAGGCTGGGGACATTGGGGATGGGAGGACCCATGCATGGGGGGTGCTCTGGGGGACATGGGGACACCCAGGGACACCTGGGACCAGTCTAGGGACATGGGGGCACTGGGACCAGGCTGGAGACACAGGGACAAACTGCAACAAGTCTGCGGATACAGGGAAATGGGGAATAAGCTGGGGACAAGGGGACATGGGGACACAGGCATTAGGCTGGGACTACAGTGGGGACAGGGGACATGGAGACCAGGTTGGGGACACAGCGACACGGGGGATACAGGCTGGGGACATGGGGACAACCTGGGGCCAGGCTGGGGACACTGGCACAGGCTGGGACAAGGCTGGGCACATGGGGACGCTGCTCTAGGTCACCCCGGGGGCTGAGCAGGACTTGGGGGGTGCCGAGATGGGGTAACAGGGACGAGGGGCCCCGCGGCTGCTCCCATCCCAGGGTCTGTGGCCTCGGCTGGAAGCCCAGAGGCCCCAGGGATGGATGTGTCGCAGAGCTGGGCAGCCCCTTGAGCGCCCCGTGGGGACAGGGCTGTCCCCAGGCCCCCCCGACGGCCCGCTAAGCTCGCGCCTTAATCAGGGAGATGGAGAGCACAAATTAATTTGGATTAAAGGGAGCGCCGCGCCGGGGGATTTAGAGCAGCCGCGGAGGCCCCCAGGAAAGGGGGGGATTGGTGGGGAGGGCTGGTCCCCACGTGCCATGTCCCTGTCCCTATCCCTGTCCCTGCAGGGCTGTCACTGTGTCCCTGTACCCGCAGGGCCGTCAGCGTGTGCCATGTCCTTGTCCTCATCCCCATCACTGCAGGGCTGTCACCGTGTCCCTGTCCCTGTCAGGGCGTCACCGTGTCCCTGTCCCCGCAGGGCCGTACTGCCGCGGCGCTGAGCCCGCGGCCCCGCTCCTCATCACCAACGCCAGCGCCATGACCGTCCTCTTCAACAGCAGCAGCCACCGCTCGGGCCGGGGCGTCCTGCTGTCCTACGCCACCTCCGAGCACCCAGGTGAGGGACCCTGGGGCCACCGGGTGCCGTGGGGAGCCCCGGCCGGGCCCTCCTGGGCACACGGCGACGAGGCCGGCAGGGTCCCGCGCGGTCCCTCACGGTCCGGCATGTCCCTGCCCCGCAGACCTGGTCTCCTGCCTGGCGAAGGGCACCCACTACACGGAGGAGCACGTCAGGTGAGGCCAGGCACGCGGGGACGTCCCCGTGGGGACAGCACCCGTCTGACCCCCGCGTGCCCCGCGGTGCCCCTGCAGCGTGTACTGCCCCGCGGGCTGCAAGGACGTCGCCGGGGACATCTGGGGCAACGCGCACCAGGGCTACCGCGACGTGAGTGTCAGGGCGCCGGGGGCACCGCCGGTCCCGCCCGCGCGCTCACGGCCGCCCGCAGACCTCGGCGCTGTGCAAGGCGGCCGTGCACGCCGGCGTCATCGCCGACGAGCGGGGCGGACAGGTGACCCTGGCGCGGCACAAGGGCATCACCATTTACGAGGCGGCCGTGGCCAACGGGCTCCACTCCAAGAGGTGCGCGGGGTGGGGGACACTGCAGGGAGGACACCGCGGCGGGGGGGACAGCACGGCGAGGGGGACACCGCGGCAGTGACACCGTCTGCACCCCCTTGCGCAGGGGCTCCCTCTCCGAGAAGCGCCTCATCTTCCACAGAGGTAGCGCCCTGTCCCCCCCCACATCGTGCCCAGCGCCGCGGGGGCCATCGGCAGCGCTGACCCCGTCCCCGCAGCCTGCAGTGACGTCCTGGACGTGGCGGCCTTCACCGCCTCATCCTCGTGGCTCGAGGAGGACGCGCTGGGGCAGCGCCGGGACTGGGCGGCCGCGCGGGCCGCACTGGGCACCCCCGGGCACTCGTGGGCTGCCGCACCGGGCGCTGAGACCGCCTGGCTGCAGCTGGACCTGGGCGCCCGCCGCAACGTCACAGGTACCGGGACGCGGCCACCCCGGCTGCTCCGCGCGGGGTTGCAGGGTCCCGGGAGGAAGGAGCAGGCACTGGGGCCAGCGAACGCCTTCTGTTGGGCCGCAGCGCGCCGCAAAGGGATGCTTTGTCCCTGCTTTGTCCCCACGGCGCTGGCTAATTGCAGCCAGGAAAATGGGCACTTTTTGCGGACGGCGCGGGGAGGAGGAACGCGGGACGCCCTGGGGCCATCGGCTCCGACGGCTGCCCAGAGCAGTCGGGTTCACAGTGCTGTGTCCCCCGGGCCCCCTTCCCGGCAGGGATTGTCACCAAGGGCTCCTCGGAGGGCCACGGCTACTACGTGACGTCCTACAGCGTCTCCTTCAGCCGGGACGGCAGGAACTGGCGTGGGTACCGCAGCATCAGCGGGCAGGAGGACAAGGTGGGTGCCGGGGGGACGGCCCCAGGGAATGCCGTGTTGGCACTGTGCGGCCCCGTCCTGCCACGTTGTGTCACCGCGCCGCCGGCAGCTCTTCGAGGGCAACTCGGACGGTGAGCAGGAGGTCTCCAACGCGCTCATCCCGGCCGTGGTGGCGCGCTACGTGCGCGTGACGCCGCAGCACTGGCACGGACGCGCCGCGCTCAAGGTGGCCCTGCTG
>JAWLRI010000159.1:157120-232092 GCA_034781795.1 Crypturellus tataupa
GGGGCCGCCCGCGCGCCTCGCGGCGCTGCCCGCCGGCTGGCGGCGCCGCCGTCTCTGCCGCCGCTTCCGATTGGCCGCGCGGCGGCGGGCGTCAGAAAGCCGGCGCGCGATTGGCTGGGGCGGGGCGGGCCGCTGTTGCTATGACGGTGTTGCTAGGGCGCGGGCCGTCTGCGGGCCCTGCAGGAAACACGTAATGAATTATGGATGGCCGCGCCGCTCAAAGGGGCCTCATCTGCGATGCAGATGAACCGCGGCCCCCCTTTTCTTATGGGTTCTTGGAAAAAAAAAAAAAAGAAAAAGTATGTGGAAAAAAAAAAAATCTGAGTTTTAAATCAGAATCTGGCATTTGCGTAGTCCCCAGTCACAGCGGTGACTCCTGAATGCTGATGTTAATTCTTATGCAAAGGCAGGGCCAGAGGTCACTATCTGTTATTTGTTGAGGAAAGAGCCTGTAGGATTTTCACTGAACTCCGTGACCCCTTGGGGTATTATTCCACCGCCCCCCCCTTCGGTTTGGAGACAAAATAGGGTACAAGCAGCAGAAGCGGTTATTTTCTAACAGTTGGAGAGGAAATTGTCCCCTCGGAGCGCGGAGAGGCTGGAGGAACCCAGCGGGCGGGCGGCTACCGCACGGCTTCCCTTGCTTCCTCAAGGGCACCTCTGCCGCGTGCGCTGTTTGGGCCCCTTCATCGCGGCTTTCGACTGCCTTTGGCTGAAGAGGTGCCGGTTTTGTGGATAAAATGTCCAGGCAAGTGAAAACCCAAAGGTTTTTAGCCACCTACGATGCCCCGTCTGGAGCACCCAGTGCCACGCGCAGTAGTGGGAAAATACACATTTAATTTCCCTCATCTGCATGGATGAAGAACGGTGGGCATTATGCTACAGAAATTATTGTATTTTCCTCTACTTAATGAATTCTGGTGCCCGCATAGATACTTCTCTTGTGCTCACGCATTTAGTATTTTTTTTTCCTACTGTAGTGAAAAAATCATCTCAGCAGAGTGGTCCCTTACACCTTATCTCCAGGATTACTAAACAAAATGCTCTGTTGTGTAAAAACTAAAGAGTATTAAAAATAATAAACCTGGAAAGTCTGTGAGACACTGGGTGCGGATGGTGAAAACACCCGCGCTCCTCTTTGGCCACCCGTTGTAACTGAGAGCTTTAGCTGAAATGGCCTTTACGTTTCGTTATTTCCTAGTATTGAAATGTTTTATATTGATGAAAATGGTTAAGGCAAAACTGTATTGCCTGTGCCACCCTTTCGTGACAGTGCATTCATCAAACTCCATTAAAAAAAAAATCCAGACTATAGATGTGTCATTAGAGACCCAATGATGCTTAAAGCACAGAAATGTCTGAGGGAGGCAGTTTGCTGGAAACACAGTATTGTTTGTGTATATGGATGTATTAAATTTGATTTTTTTTATGGCAATGGTTCCATGAAATATACATTGAAATTTAAAAAAAATAGCAGTTTCTTGGAAATGTAGTTCATGTTTTTGTAAACCAAATAGTTGAGTTTCAGACTTTTCATTTAGCCATCTTTATTTTTGTATATAAAACAGTAGGCCTGCCCATAGGAAAATGATTGTCCCCATATCCTTGAGATTTGGAGTAGCTTAAACACTCAGCAAAGAGGCTGTAAGCAACTTACGCCCATATGTAATTTAAGCACATATTTCCAGTGCTGTGAGTTGTCCGCAGTATTTCTCCATGGCTCTCCATGGAGGAGACATAAGATGCAACAAACTGACTACAATGAATAGAACATACACATGGACAGCCAGTGGTTCCAGGGCTTATAAGAAGGTCTGGAGCCATCGGCAGTAAGAAGAGTGATGTGGGAAGCTTCCACGTGCCCCTCAAAGACAAACCCGAGGGAGGCAGGGAGTCCTTATGGTGCACGATGAGAGGGAAATTGGTGTGTGACCAGGGCGGCATGCGAGGCAATCTTCAGAGTGCACGAGTGGTTAAGAGAAAGGAGGGAGAGAAAATAATTTTTTTATATATATATATGCACAGCATCTGATTGAAAAATACAAACGTTTTCTCTGAAAATACAGAAATCATTTTATTTCTATTTTAACCAATTTTGTAATGCTGATATTTCTGCAGAAGTTCCTATTTTATGAACAAAAGGCTTTTATCATTTTATTTGGAAACAAGAAAGCTTTTAGGAGCTCCTTTTTACTGAGGAATGTATAAATGAAACAGCATTGCATTTTTTTCCATATATAATAGTAAAAGTTTTAAAAGAGTACTTTGAGAGATCCTTCTATAATTAAAAATAATTTGAACTGACTTCGGCTAGTCTATACTGTCGATAATCTTTGTAGTGTTTACATTAATCCAGAAACATTGTATAGTGCGATGGAGTTGATGAGAATCAACAAAGGATAAAAGCGAGTATCCCGTACAGAAACCTACTGTTTAATGCCAGCTGCTCAGGAAATGTCAAAAGTAAAGTGAGTTTCAGGTCAAGGGCACTGGGAACACTCTGTTAGCAAACCCTGAGACAGGCAGCTCTTGTTATTAGTGTGATCAGGGATATGGTGAGTCCTTTTTAATCTATCCCTGGGCCTCCCTCTAGCTTCCGAGACAGAAATCTATCCCATTTGGGCTCACCTTTTTGAGACTGCTGGGAGCTTTTCAAAACACAACCTCTCTGGTCTTTCTAATGTTCCCTGTCGAATTTGCTAAAGGCTTGGAGTTCAATGACAGCTCTGTGTTGGCTCAGTGCCAGGCCTGCTGAAGGTAAAAAGCAGTAGTGGGTAATCCTTGTTTTTTAAGTTTCCATGGCAGCATGGATCTTTCTTCACCCCGTGTTTTTCTGCCACGGTGTCTTCACGGTGCCCGTGACGAGTCTGTTTCCATGTTGCATCCCTTTTCCTTGGAGCATTTAAGCGTGCTATTCTGGAGTGACATTACAGACAAATGGCACTTTCTGTCCTCCAGTTTCCACTATATGTCCTGTAGATGTGTACAAAGTCTGATGTGCAATATAAGGAATTCTGCAGTGACTGTGCAAAATTTTGCAGGTTAACAGCATGGTTTGACTCTTCCCATGATGTTTTACTTCTTCTGTGACAGTTCAAGGTTGTCCTAAATGCATATTTACTGAATTAAGAAAGAGCAGCCAACATGATGGCACCTACTGGGGATTGAAACCTTCCTCTTCATGGTGATGGGATTCAGCTCATTATAAGCTAGATGTTTAGGGACGAGACATATATAGTAGATCTAGTCAACCCAGGCAATGGAAGGAGACAACCTTCTCCATGTGTAATTTACTTGATCTATTTTAGTTGTGTCCTCCTTAGGGGGAAATGAACCGTGTCTTGAAATTACATGTATTGGGTTCACTAAGTCCAAAACAACAAGTTGTCTCAGTAGGGTGTAATCACTCAAGCTCTCCAGTGAACTCTGTATATCCTTTGGAAGAGCTTGCTGTCACCTGGAAACTTCTCAGCTCTGTGGTCTGAGAAAAAGCAGTAGCATAAGATGAATAATGGGACTTTGGATATGAATCCCGTATTCTGTAATTCCACTGTAATTCAACTCCATATTCTGTAATTCCATTTTGCATCCCAGAATGGAGAAATCTGTGGGATCGTTTTGGAGAAAGTACCATGATACCAGAATCTTGAATTTTTCATAAGGAGCAAGTCCCCATGTTGCAGAAACATTTAATATGGAACACCTAGCGTAGATAATTAATATGTAATAATTAACGTTACACAGCTTATTTGCAAATAAAAACTCCAATTCCATTCAGCAGACTGTGTAACCCAGTGGGCTGCTGTACTTTTAATTGTTTGAACTTTCAATGAGGTCTGAAGCTCACAAATACTAGAAAACTTAGTTGACCTTTTTGAAACATGCCTTCATATTAGCTTGGAATTTATAGGATTTTTGCTGGCATTAGTATCAAAACTCATATTGTGATCAATGGAAACAGGATTAAACCTTGAATCCCTAGAATGGTTTCCTCTAAGATGAGGAGAAAACAAAAGATCATCAAGTTTGACCTCCTGTGGAACGCAGTTCATTCATTTTCATCCAATACACACGCATTTTCAAGATGACGATTTTCATTAGATTAAAGCACTTATGTCTTCAGGGATAAGAGTTGCATGCTACAGACGGAGAGCACAAAGAACTCTGGTGCCAAGTATGTGCGAGGGCCCAGCAATGATGGGGAATTTATTAAATTGGACATGCCTAATTAATCACAATTAGTGAAAGTAATACCTTCTCCTGTCTTTCAAACATTTTTTTGCCAATTTGACCTAAGAAAACCTCTCTAGTTTTAAAACTGCCAATCTGTATGATTCTGTGAATGCTAGAAATGCTAATGAAGTATCTAGGAACATTTTTGTCTTTCTGTTCAAAATTTGGTGTGTTCTTTGGTGTTCATGAGAGAGAGGGAGAATCCTTCCACCTTGCTGATAGGATATGTGGGATATGAACCTAGTTGTTGTCATAATATGTTCTGAGTACAGCCGGACAGCAGGCAGATGAGTAGTACAATTTGCTTCTGAGGTTGAGTGAAACCGCATCATTTAAGAAGGTATTTGCTATCACCTCAAAACCGCCAGCCAACAGTGAGACCTCCACCTTCAGTGATAATCTTTTGCAGTGTTTAATTACTCTGTCTGCCAGAAAATTACATCTTGTTTCAAGACTGAATTTGTCTAGCTGCAACTTTCAGCCATTCAATCTTGCTCAAGATTTTGTCAACAAGATTGAAAACCCATTATTAGGTATCTTCTCCACCAGTAAATACCTATATAAATTGATAGAGTCATTTTGTAACTTACCTGAAGCTTTGCCTCTAAAAAGGCTTTTTCTGACTCTTGCTCTTCCCCAGGCGTGAGCAAACTCTGTTTTGGCAAGTGGTGGGGAAAGAAAAAGAAATTAACTATGAAGGAAAGAGGAGAAGTTCAAGAGGAATTGCCTGATGATTGATCACTTTTCTAGCATCCAGAAAAGGCATTTTCTCTTGATAAGTAAATCTATGCTAAACATTTCCCACCGCTAGCAGTCTGTTAGCTCATTCCTACAATAGCAATATTCAGTGTTTGCGAAGCAATGCCTTCGTCCTAGACCACATCTGACACCCATCAGCCAAGGAAGCTCCAAAGAAGTCGTTTCTTCAAAAAAGGCCAGTAGAGCTATAGCAGTTCTTATCATTAAAAGATGTAGCAAATGCTTGACAAGGAGGATACCTGAACATTGGCAGATGATACTGAACATTGACAAAAGCAGTGATCGCCTATACAATCCTGTATGGTGTTCTGTGTCCTTAATTTTCCTACCTTCAGTAAAAACAGAACCCCTCAAAATTCCCCTGGGGAATGAGAGTCATTCAAAATCACAGAAGACCCCAGCCACTTAACTTAGAAAGCCTTTTCTAAACATAAAAGTACAACAAAGAATTCACTACCTATCTTCTGTTCATAATTCTGGTTTCTCACTCTACCTGTCCAGTTATTCATATATTTAATTACTGGTTAACTCCTATGTTATTAAAATAACAAGGGAGAACTCTAGGTAGAAATCACCAATCTAGGTCAAAAATCAAAATCTAGGTCCAGTCTTTTTCAAAGTCAGGATTTACCACTTGTCAGTGTTGTCGTTTGTGTGTGTGTCCTACAGGGGTAAGTTCTGCAAGCGGTGGTTTATTTCAAACATCTTCATTTTCTTTTTCTCAGAATGAAGCAAATGCTTTAAATTGCAGCTATAAAACAGAGAGAGAATTTAACAAAAGCACAAATATGAGTCATGAAAATGTTCATGCCTTATTTTCAGGATAATAACTAAACACCTGGTAAATTACACTTTAAAAATTACCCAGTATTTCACATTTTTTTGTCCTTTTGTTTGTTATTGCCTGTCTTAAGCCCCAGTCTTGATCTGCGTGGGAGGGCTGTGTCATCCATGCAGAGCTCCCAAACCTCAGCAAAGCACTACATGTGCCAAGCTCTGCCCTTGGGGCTCTGGTGACAGGACAAGGTCTGAGGTCTGTGCAGCAGGGACAGCACTAGGCTGTGTGCTTAAGCAGACATAACCCTGGCACAACACTCTGTGCATCAGCACAGCTCAAGAAGAGAGATCATTACAGAGAAAATAAACAGTTGCTGAAGGCTTGTGCAACTGAAATAAGGAATACCATTAAAAGTGACTCATCTGTGTTGATTCTGTCTAACCTTTACCTTCCCACGTGCTACTATTTTCTTCTGTTAGTAACTTCAGGACAGTAAAAGAGCCTCGCTGGGGAGGAGAATCCAGCAGACTGGCATTATCTTCCTGAAGACGTGGAGTGTCATCAGTTACCGGGCCTCTTGGGAACGTGGTGGAGGGCTCGTCTCCATTGTCTGTTTTGCTTTTTATGTTTCTTTAGTTGTTTTTCACTCTGGCAGCGAGTGGGAAGACAAAACTCTTGAACAATCTGTAATTATATAGTGTCACCGTTGATGAGGTTACAAAGAAGTAAATACTTGGTTGGTGTAAGAGAGGATATTTTTAACAATACTCACTCTACATCTCATAGAGCACATCTGTGTCCTCTGTGGGCATTCTGCCTTGGATAATATAAAATAATATAAAAGGAGAGCAATGGGAAGAGAGAAGCATCGTAATAACATATGCATAGTCTTCAGCAGAACCAGTTTCTGCAAATACCCACTTGACATTTGAACTCTTTCATACCAGTGCTACTCCTATCAATGCCAGTGACATCCTTGTCCTTGAGTGGGAATCGCATTGAATTCTGACTGTTGAAACGCCTGTGAGAGAAGTGGCAATTTCCCCATGAGATCTGATTGCCATAGTCAAAAGAAGAGTTTTACTAGGCCGTGGCGCGGGTAATTCTAGACCGGGGGTCAGGACTGTGACTCAGGGAAGCTCAACCACTCTCACCTCTTTCTGGCTTGCAGGGAGAGAACAACAATCTGATTTTTTTTGTTGTTGTAATATGGGTTGCAGAACAAAACAGAGTAAAATTATCTCCCTGCCTCTGCTGGGTTGTTACCTGCTGTGTTTCCACTTCTGCTGGCCAAACGTTGGCATCTCAGTGGTACAGCATACCCTGGACACGTCTAAAGTCATGCAGTCATACTGTATTTATACCACCCAGAACTGAGGGAAATGATCTTTTAAAGTGCCAAGGGCCGATTTCATTTTATGATGGCAAAGTAAAAAGATCTGTTTTAAAGGCCATTGAATACTGAGGTTTGGCATTCCATGGCTGAAGAGTAGACACATTCTTCATCCTCTTCATTAATTATTTGCATTCCGACACCACCCATAAGTGCATTTATCTTTTCCGAACATAGGAATGACATTACTGGAAAGGTTTCTAACTCTTGGGGCCAATGCGAGAGTAACTGCACTGGCTCTCCTGAAACGATGTCTGTTTGTCCCAGCCATTGGTCTGCTAAGCCGAGGATGTCACTTGGGCTGTTGGGAACAACATCTCCCCGCTTTCCTCTCAAATATTCCAAGTATTGTAACACTTGTCATCCTCAGGAATGACACACGTCTCTGTTACAGTGAAATGCTTGGAATCCCTTGAGCAGGGGGATATTCCCTGACTAATAACATGGCAATAAAGCAAATAGCGCTTTGTTTTAACCTTTAAGAAAAAAGAGGGGGGAAAAATAGAGAAAAGGCAACAAAAAGCTCCTGTTACCCAAAGCTGGGCAGATGTGCTGACCTGCCTTCCTTCCTAAAGCCATTTGCTGAATTCCTGGTAAAATTGCTGATCATCTGTTTTCATTTTCCTTGCCAAGCTCCGCTTCTCTCCTCCTCAGATCCTGATGGCTCCTGGTGTCTGACGGTAGCACCACCCACACCGAGGGATCTGGAGGAGGGCTGTGGAGCTGCCTCGGGAGCAGCCGGAGAAGAGCCCTCTCCTGAGCCAGCTTCTGAGCATCTCCCTCGGGAATGAGCGAGGCCAGGAGCTGTGTGGGGACCGGCGACCAGAGCGGGTTCTGTTGTTTACTCTTTCCACTGGCCACAGAGGTGGATTGAAGCGAAACTCAGCTGCTTTGGGCCTGTTGGCGCGTGGAGGGGTCATCTCCTCACCAAGGCCGGAGGTTGATTTGTCACTTTTTGCGTGTGCGCGCCTGCCATTTGCTTCGTTTTGCTCGTTGGGGCTTTCCCTGTCTCATTCTAATTGTGTTCCTGTGTTTCAGGCTCATTGCAATTGTGTTCCTGTATTTCAGGCACGATGGTCCATGTCGCTGTTTCCCCCCATCACTTAAACCCTCAGTGTTCAGGCAGTGGCTGCCATCTCTCTTCCTTCTCTTTGCTCCTATTTCTGTGAGGTGAACGAAGCCACGAACAGCAGCAGGAGGCGATAAGAAATCCCCTGAAGAATTTAAGAATCGCAGATTCTTAAAATACTTTGCAGCAAAATATCCCTGCGGGTTATGTTTTGAAAGCACCTCCCGCCGCCGCGCTCTTCCCCACGCACACAGATTTATTCATCTCCTTTCCTGCATTTTGCTTTCGTCGGGAGCCGGCCGGCCGGCTCGTTAGCGGGCCCCTCGGTGGGCAGGGAGCTGCTCCCCGGCTGTTGGTGAGGCCGCCGCCACCTCCACCATCGCACGTTGCTCGAGCAGGGGCCTCGGAGCCATCTGTGTCCCCGCAGGCACCAACAGCATTGGGTGTCAGGGGTCTCGCAGGGGCCGGTGAGCGTCTTGTTTCTTTTCTTGAAAACTGAGTGAAATAAATGCGTCACCGTTCTCCTTCTTTTCCCAGGTCATTAGCAAAGATGTTAAGTAAAACTGGGCTGTCTCTGTGACAGCTCAGTCCTCTTCGCAACGGTATTGCGTTGGCCGTCGCTTCCACGCAGACGGAGCAACCTGATGCGGTGTCATTTATCATTACCTTTTGTTTACAGCCACTCAGCCCGCTGTCGCTGTGTGTGACAGTGCCCATATTCAAGCCAATATGAATTTATTTCTCAAGGAAGTCTTTCTGAGCGTAGAGCTCGAATGCTTCACTGAGGATCCAGATCTTGCCTTAGTGGCAAGACCTCTTTTGCTCCATTGTGGCCACTGTATTTCTGGTTCCACAAAATATAGCATGGCCTGGTCTTTCTGTGCTTGTTATTTACTGCTCAGGGTTTCTTCTGGATGCTCATGCTTATCTTTTCAGGTGGGTATTCATTTAATTGCATTGCAGTTAAGGCAATAGTAGTAACTTTTAGGGTAGTAGTAATCTGTATGTCCGAAGTTTCCTGCTTGGCTCCCTGGACTCGGGACTGCCAGACTCCTCAAGGGCTTGGGGCCCATCAGCTGCAGGCAGCCGGAGACCCCAGCAGTGCTGGGATTAGCCACAGACCCCGGTTTTTGTCCTGGCAGGAGGGTGTCTCTGACAAACACGGCATCAGTGGCACAAAAACACAGTGTTTTGGTCACTGCTGGGCGAAGGTGGGAGGAGGAAAACCTGCGTGACCTGTTGGCCATGACGCGTGTCAGAAGCACATTCAGCCAGACGTGTTTGCTGCTCTACGGACAAATAGCCACTGTCCTTTCACTTTGTTTCCCTTAATACGACCATTGCCAAAGCAAGTATTTCATCTCCCTCTACAAATGCAGCCTGAGCACAGTTCCTTAGGTGCAAATTCCCTCACCTGAACTCTGCTGCCCAACACCGAACCTGCTGATATGCTCGCACACAAGAGAGAGAGGGACTAAGGACTTGTCTTCAGCTTCCTCCGGATTGTCTTCAACTTGGAAATTACAAAAAGGAGCTGAAGCCGACCTCCGGCGACAGAAGCAGATGAATTATTTTATGTGAATTTGTGATGAGCTAGCAGGAGTCCATGATACTAAGTCTTTACTTCAGAACAGATCGCATTTTATTTAGATTTTTCTTTTTGATTTTCATAGAAAGATTGCTTTTATACTGTCCATGTGGTATATTCTATTTTTTTTATCCAAAAATACTTCTAACTTAGACACTGCATGGAAAATAATCCCATAAAGGTTTAAAATGCTTGACTTTGAAAGAAAAATACATTATTTGGATAGATGAAACACGTACCTGATATGATGATTTCAAAAATATTTCTGTTTGCTCTTAATTAGCAAGCAATTGAAGAATGAGACAAAATCAATTACATTTTTCCAAAGCTACCAGTGAGCTAAAAAATCCATTATCTACCAAGCTCAGAGTAGGTGGCTCAATGAACAGTGTGTTTAAATCACTCTTGATCTTTAGATGATGGATGCTGTGCACTCATGTATGTGTGTGTCTTTATATATGCATACATACATGCGTGAGTGTGCATCTTTACACTGTAAGCTACAATTAGACTGTGCCATAGCTGTTCTATCCTCAAATATGGTAGCTCAGTGTAACTTGTGGAGGGCAGAGTGGTCTGCATGATTACATACAGTATTTCTCTAGCTTTGGACCTGCTGCCAGACCCAAAGGGAACCTGAGGAGCGCAGATCAGTGCCCTGGTGCTCGGTGTCCATGTCGAGGCGTTAGCATCTCCCCGAGAGCCATTAACAGGGAGATCTCAGATTTAAAACATAATGAACCACACAATTCAATGTTTTGCAGCAGCTCCTATGCCAGGGTCATAAACACCCGATTTTTTGACCAAGTTTCAGCCCAAAGCAAATTTTCAGAGCTAAGTAGATTGTTAATCCATCTATCCTCAAACATATATCTGTGATTTTAATAAAACTTGGTAATATCTGCCAGACATATAATAGTGCTGTTATTTTTACCCAGGGTGCATGTCTATTAAATGCCATTTAATCTTTCTAAAACCAAATTAAGCAAAACAATTAGCATAAACTCATTGAATGTAGGCACTATTTTAAAAATATAGATGTTTTCAAACACTAGAGTGGAGAGAAAAATATTGCCGCCTTGACAGTCACATTACATTTTTTTTGCCACTAAAGCTAAGTGGGTTAAATTAAGTGATTAATTAACTATGCATCTGCACAATTAGGTGGGCATTTTTATTCCATTTAACTTATATATGGATTTCTAGCTTGGGAAGAAAGTATCTATAATGTGACAAAGGGAAGAATATCTTCCATAATTAGGCATTCCCAGTAGTTCTGCTGTATTAGAGATTTTATGGTCATTCCCACCGCAACGTTGTCGATTCATTGGGTTTATAGCTCAGGCCTGAGTAGCTGCTCCATTTTGAAACATCCCAGCTAAAGAAAATTGTGCTAAACTTTCCTGTAGTTTTCAGGCCAGAAATGCTGTGACAATGTTTACCGAAAATAACAGTCTTTGTTAGGGGCTTCCTGAGTTTTGTCTTGTCATTAACTGCCTTGGCCCAGTCTGTCATTTAGGTGCCATTTCCCAAACCAACCGCTGAGCTGCTACCTGACCTAACCGGTATCTGCGGGTGGGTGTGCAAGCAGGTAAAGGCTGGTGCTGCTTTGCAGCTAGGAAACCACTCCGCTCACCCAACAAGCAGCTCCTCTCTCCTCTTGCTGGCTGCAGACATGGATCTGCCGTGGGCATGGGCAGAATGGGGAGGGGAGCTGCTGCCTCCCCCTTAACTGTTTTTTCTTTTTTTTTGGCATTAGCTACTGTGCGTCCTCATGCAAAAGTGCTTTTTTTTTTTTTTTTTAAGCTGACATTTTGATTCTACTTTAATTAAACCACTCTGGAAGCAGCATGACTCCTGTTTTGGAATGAGTTGCGCTGGTAGCAGTGTGGTGCAGAGGCATCTCCATTTCAGAGTGCCTACATCCCTCCTGGCCGTTCTCCCAGGGATGACCCATCTTGCCTTGCGCCAGACCTGCAAGCACCTTTGTCACCTGCGTGCACCCTACTCTGGGTGAGCATCCTGACCACGTGTCCCAGCATCACGGAGTCACAGAATGGCTGAGGTTGGAAGGGACCTCTAGAGATCACCTAGTCCAACCCCCTGCTCCAGCAGGGACACCCAGAGCACGGGGCACAGGGTGGCATCCAGGCGGGTTTGGAAGATCTCCAGAGAAGGAGACTCCACAGCCTCTCTGGGCAGCCTGTCCCAGGGCTCTGGCACCCTCACAGCAAAGAAGTTCTTCTGTGTAGCAGGGTAGTTTTTATGCAGAGGCAGCCAGCTTCAGTTCTTTGCTATGCTGCTTGTCTGACACTCTTCATTCTCCCTTTCCCCTCTTCCAATTACCAACCCACTGAGAATGCCATGATTAGGATTGCTCAGGGTCTTCTCTCTCCAGAGAAGAGCATCTTCAGCCTGTATCAGATTGTAATGCCATGATCTGCCTGTAGCACAGGCAGGACATGCATGAGAGAAGTAATTGCAGGGACCAGGGCCAGCACCCCACCACATCCCACTAGATCTACACCTGATTTTTGCAAAGTGATAAGAAGCAAAGGCAGTGACTCTCTTGCTGCTGTTCATCTGCAAAGCCTCCTCCACCCTGTCCTGCTCATATGCTGCTCCTACAGCTTTATACTTTTAACAGGTTTGTTTAGTTTGAAGTATCTAGTTCCACAAATGTTGGCCAGATGTCATAGCTTTTCACCTTGCCCA
Organism: Crypturellus tataupa; assembly: GCA_034781795.1. Classification (NCBI taxonomy): domain Eukaryota; kingdom Metazoa; phylum Chordata; class Aves; order Tinamiformes; family Tinamidae; genus Crypturellus; species Crypturellus tataupa. The sequence goes on from JAWLRI010000159.1 coordinate 169,656, forward strand.
CGTGCTTAGACTTTCTCTGTCATGCCTGTTTAACCAACATTACCCTCTTTCCCTCCCCTGCACAGCACAGCATGTGCTAAATTACCAATATTTAGCATGGCATGTTTACCAGGGTAGAAGAAATTCTGGCCCACCAGACCATGAGTAAGCAGTCCCTTGTTTTTATAGCTCCATTTATACCAGGGGAGGTAAATCACCAGAATTAAACTATGAAGGCATTACAAAAATCCATGGTGATGATAAGGCAGAAATTCCCAGATGTTCTCTCTTGCACAGCCTCTTCCAGGCTCATGATGTCATCCCCACCAGCATTTCCTGCTTTGGATGCATGCCCTCAGTCTGGAAATGTCTGTCACCAGGAATTCTTGGCTATTTTTAATGAAATCCTTGGAACTGTTAACAATTCAGGTTCAAATCTATTGTTACATAATACTGTTATTCTGCAGTACACTTTTTATGATTGAAAAACGTACAGAAGAGGATTTAAGCAAAGGGAATTAATGTTCAATGTCAATGCAGGGATTAAAGAGCCTCCTCGGGGCTGTGTTTGCTCAGTGTTTCCTTCCTACTCCAGTAGGACCTTTGTGCATGCTAGTATGGTGAGGAGCATTGCTCCATTTTTCTGTCTTTTAGACCTTTCGAAACAAGATCCATTTCTGTTTTGTTGTCCCGCACTTCAGGATAACATCCACCATCAGAAGGGCAAACCATGGGGAAGGAATAATTACAAATTTATGCAGAACTATTATAATTACAATATTTTTAACCTGTGCTGTTGGTTAGTGGTTTGAAAATTGGGGCCACTTGGAAGAATTAAGTGAATATGGGAGGAAGATGCGACTAGCCAAAGGCCGGTAGGTTTTGACGTGCTTCCCCAGTGACGTCTGTGGAACTTCACTCATCCCTAGAACCGGGTGGCCAAGTGCTTTATCCCAGGGTATCTTCCTAGGACACTGCACAGCTATTCTGAGGAAAAAAAAAAAAACAAAAAACAAAAACAAAAACAAAAAAAAACCAACAAAACCACAACACTGTAATAAACATCTAAAACTGTCATTAAAAAAATCTCCCTGGGTATGATTACTAGCGAGGCCTGGAGGAGTGGGCAGCTTGGGAGCACCTGGGAAAGTGGCTATTTTCACCACGCAGTTTTTATTCCAAAAATGAATTTCTAACTACACCTACATTTCTACGTTGGTAAAGAGAGACAGTTCCCATATAAAAAGTCTAATCTCTAATGCTATAAAAATGGCAAGAGCTTTAAAAATCTGTCAGGTCATTAATAAACAATAATCATGTGCTGGCTTGCCTTGAAATCATGGGTAGATAAAATCTCATTTTGCTGATAACTAAATGAATTATACACCCTTCAAGGTGTTTTTCTTTTAATCTTGTTTTCATTTATGTTTTCTTGTATGTGTTTATATCAATTTAATATCTAGAAAAACATGTCCACAATCTGCATCTGGCTGAATTCCTCCAAATAGTTCACTCTTTCAGAGCATATTGGCATAGCTTGTTGGTTCAGTGATCAGCATGATTTCTGAATCAATACAACACAGGAGAGGGTTTACATTACTGCTGCCACAAAATGTAATCAACTGCCTAGCATATTTGTCTGAAGAATTATTAAAGCAGAGAATGCAAAGTGGCAGAAATAGAAATATAATTCTGCTAAAATCATCAAAGGATGCAATAACTGAGTTAGAAAATGCAGTGACAGATCTAATTAACGAACTAAATTACAATTCAGCCCCAAAATAATTGTCATTAGAAGTAAAATCACATTTCTGTCTGAAGCGTCTCAGCATGTTTGCTATAGAGATTGGTAAAACTAGAAAGCAAGCCACTCTCATTATTTTTTTAATGCAATTATTACACACAAAAATCAGTCATGAAATCGAATATGCCAGTTGAGCAAAGAGCGCTCAGTGACGAACCTTCCCCCTCGCCCAGCAACGCGGGGGTTTAGGCTGGAGCTGCCTGCTTACAGCGCTGCCCTTTTGTGTGCGTATCGCAGGCAGCATTATTTTTTGACTGACTCGCTCCTCCCAAAGACTTCTCATTCTCTGTATTAAAACAACAGCTCTGTTCACTTTAATATTGACCTAGCTGTGTACCTAGGTGAGCTGGAAGCTGTCTAACAGAAGGAAAATCCAGATAGGACATGTGCAAATCGCAGTTTAAGTTGCTGCTTCTAATACAAGCTGGAGAGCTTTTGTATTAACCTCTAACAATGGCCACATCAGCCACTGAGCTCATTACTTAAGCAACTTCTGCATCCATTCGCACAACAAATTTGGATTCTAAGTATTTTGCATACCGTTCCCACCTATATAATTGTCCACCGGCCCTCATCATTATTTATTATGCAAAACTGAGGTTTATTTGAAGCGTGAAGAAAGAAGTAATTTAGTATGCAAACAGTTAAAACTCTCATGTGGATTCCGGTTTCGTATGTGTTGATAAATTCACTTACGATGACTGACAGTGCGAGATTTTTTGGGGTCATATCGGTCACTCTTTCCATGACACTGATGAAAATGATAAACTAAATGCCAGAAGTGTCCCTGGCGCATCATAGGATGAAACGTGTAAAATGTCAGTGTCTAGCCGGTGTCTATTAATAACTAAATATGATTGCGTGTAATGAGCAGAGATTTTCATGTTGATTGAAGTATGATTTCTTTTGATCTTCCAGATGTTGCTGCTTAGAAATTCATATTGCTCTTTTGCTGCTAAATGCATAATGACCTTTTAAAACCTTTTAACTGTTAAACCCCTATTATTTTCAACAACGAAGTCAAGCTTTGAGCTTTCTTATCTTGATTTGAAGTTCCTCTCTCCTCCTCTCCTCACCTTCCTTTCTCTCTCTGGTCTCCTCTTCCTCTCTCTTCTTTTGCCCTTATTTTCCTCTAACACATGTCGCTGTCAGAGTTACTGGCAATAACACTCTGACCCTCAGGGGCATAGGATGGTTTAACGTTGCCCCCACGTTACGTGGAGGTAGGTCTTCTACTCAGTGTTGGTGGGCACTGTGGCCCAGCCCCACAACCAAAGTGTTTCCAGCCCTGAAGAACCGGCCCAGATCTCATGCAAAAACACTGGTCAACCCCGCGGGAGTGAAAAAGGAACAAAGGTGGGTGACAGAAATGGAGAAGCTCGTAGCAGATGTTCACAGAGGGGTTGTCTGCTCCGGAGGGATGGAGCTCGGCACACTCTAGGCTCTCGTGTGAATAACGCGCTGGGGTCGCTCGGTTGGGCTGAGTCGCTCCCTGCTTCCACATTTGGCCCTTCTGTAGTTGCACCTGTGTGTGAATGGGAACGGGCTGGGAGCAGGGCAACATGAGGCCTGTAGCGTGGGCAGCAGCCAAGCCTCCCCTCATTACTCAGCTTTTATGGCTGTCACACGCCAGCGCAAGGTCACCCTGGCCTGCATGGCTCAGCCGTGTTAATGCGGAGGCTGGTTCTGCACCCCAAAGCTGGTTCAAGCTCTTCGCTTCAGTTATCAGCCACTGTGTGAAGATGGCAAAGAAGGGTCTCGTTCCTGCTGCTGCTTGGGGCAATACGGGTTTTAGGATGTTTCAGTTTATTGAACTGGCTTCACAGGGCCCAGGTTTCTTCATCTGTACACAATCCTGGCGTCATTCACACTGGGAAGTGCCTTGGGAGGTCGCCTGGTCCGAACTCCTTCTCAGTCCCTCTCAGGATCGTACTGGCTTTCAGTCTTCTTATGCCCAACGCATTTAAAGAGGTCTAGATGGCCCTGGAAGAAGATTTAGGGCTGAAAAAGTCCAGCATGGTATTCTGGGTGTAGTAAGGAATCAACTGGTTAAGGGGCAGATCCTCTTCATAGTCCTAGTCTGACACAACGGCTTCCAGCAGTCTTTACTCCAGGGAATAACACAGGCACAAATCTGCTTGGAACAGGTTGTCCTGTGAAAGACCTGTCCTCTCTAGGTACTTCTAAACCCTCCTCTGACTCAGACTTGTCCAAAGAGGGAATAATTCAGTGTTTCTTATTGCCAAGACCTTGCTAAATGACAGCAGGCCACAAAGGGGAGGAGCAGAGCACAGGGTCATCCCAACCCCGTTATGGCCTCTGAAATGGAGATGTGGCTCGTGAATCTGTTTAGCTGTTGTATAAGAAGGAGGAAGATACACCACATCTGCACAGACAGTATCTCACAAAGTTTTTTAGACTTAGAATTATTTGTGGAAATGTTGAACACGAAACAAAATTTTCTGCTCTTACCACAAACTCTGTGGCAAGGATGGCACAGTAGGCTGAACTCTAGAAGGCCCTGGAGTCTTGGCAAACCAGACCAGGGTCTACAATGATACAGGGAAAGAGCAAATCCATTTGGCTCTGGTACCAGATTAGACCAGATTTTTTGTGTTCCTAGCATATAAAATGCTGTCCACCATATGGTATCTTTGCAATGCCTTTCCTCAAATGGTCGCCTCCTTTCCTAACTTCTGAGTGGATCTATTTGTCCCTGAAGCAGCAGTGACAGTCTGGGGGTCCTCTTGCTGACAGCTACTTCTGGTTCCTGTGCGATGGACTGTGTCATCCATTGCATGTGCTGGTCCCATCTGGTCTGAAATGGCTTCTCCATCCTTAGAAGCGATTACAAACAATAATGGTGACAAAACCCATAGAATTTTTGCTTTACTTTGAAAATGATTGTATTGTGTTGCATGGTGGCCCTTCCTGCATATCTCCAGGGTCACCTGGCAAGCATTTACTAGCCCCTGCCATTGACCCATATCAAGCAAGGGCATCTGGAAGCTCATTTGAGAAGGAGGCCATTTCCTTTTCCATCCCTACCAGCTTTCCGGGGCTGAGGTGAGGTACCAGGCATGCTGCGGATTCATGACCATTATCGTAAGAGAGGCTACTTAAACATGTTGTAGCAGCTTCATTTGTGTGCTGCCAAAATATTAAAAGAAAAGCTGATGCTAATACTGTATCAACCACCAACACTGCATAATTAAGCATGCATTATTTGCAGTTGATGTTTGTCTGTTTAACAGAATTAAGGATAATTAAGGGAAAACAGTGAGAAGATATCATTGCACAATATGACAATCTACCAGAGCAAGAGAAACAGAAAAAGCCATCTTTCTGAGTAGGATTGTTTACCTTCTCTGTTCTTTGCTCCCTGATTTCCTTAGTTTGTCATTTAAGAAAAATTTACTTATATCCTGAAGTAGATTAAGTGCCAGAACATGACTGGGGAACACTGGAATTTTAAAACTTCTGTTTAATGGGGACACTAAAATCTTGAAAACGTTGCAGCACTCACTACAAAAACCTAAGATGGCCCCATCCCAGGTTTTTCTCAGGCACCTCCTTTCCATTTGTTTGTACTGAAATGCCGCACGATGTTCCTGTCTGATCACATTCCCCAGTTGATTCACCCTGAAGCCAGCATCTGTGAAGAGATTGGGAAAAGTCTGCACGGTTGGTGCAGATCCATATGTTGACTCTGTTGTTGTCTCCTCTTGGCGCTAAGGTGTTCTTCGTTCGCTGCTGTGTCTCAGCAGGCGAGTGAGTATTGCTCTGAGGGCCTTCTTGCTCTAAGGGCCTGTTCCTTTAACCCAAATGAGTAGGGACAGAGAGAGACAGTGTGGCTACAGATGCATTTATTTAAAACATCCAGATCTCTGAATATATCCCTAACATGGGCCAAAACGGCCTAGGGATCATCTGTGCTTCAGCTTTGTTCAGCAAAGACAAATGTGTCTCACTCAGTGCTTTGCTCTTATGTTTCCATATCCGTAGAAATAATGTATCCTGGCAATGCTGTTAGGAGACTCAGCAGTTCCCTCACCTCGGATTCAATAGTAATTAGGTTGATATTACCTGCAGGTATCTTTGTAAGAAGATACTGTTAATGTCGCTACTCCAAAAGCTTTATCAGAACATTAATTGGTGCTAGAAAGCTGACAGTCTGCCCTTATGAGCAATTGGCTTTGAGCAACCTAAAACTTAAATTATTATTTGAAATTATTTTTGTTTTGGAAGATAACGCAGAACAGAGGAACAGTCAGAGGCACCATCCCAGGATGGCAACCCAGTTTGATGCATGGATACATAACGCAGTCAGTACTGTGATTTGTTCCTCTAGCAAGGGTGCACCCACGGGCTTTGGTGAGGCTTAGGGCCTCTGTGCTCAGCACCGTGCACAAAGTGCTTGCAATTGAATGTGGATTCATATATAAGAACATGAAACCAGCCATTGTCTTTCCGAAAAACTGAATTCCCTTCCAACTCCAGCTACCCTTCCAGGTAGTGCAAGCTCAGAGGGTGGTGCCTGAAAAGGAGGGTCTCCACAGCGTGTTGTGGAGCTTCTTTGGGAAGGTCCCAGGTTTCCATAGCACTCCAGCAAGACAAATCTTTGCACCAGCTCAGGGCTTTTGGGAAAGATCAAGCTCCAGGATAGAAATTCACCCCTCTCTCTTCTCTGCTTTGCAACCTTCATATGGATAGTCCAGGAACCCAGAGAGAAAAGAGCGAATGAGCAACTTGCTCCACTCTGGTGCCTCCCAATTTCTCTGTTTTTGTCCTGCCTCTAAACCTCCCCCTTACTGTTGCAGAGTTGAATTTTACCTGCGCTAAGGATCAGCCTTGAGCTGGCTCTGCGCTCCTCAGCTCTGCAATGCTGCGATCCTGAAATCACCTTTTTGCCTGAATTTTCAGAACTCTGTGAGGGCTTGTGCCCCTGGCGGTGCTTGGAAAACAAAACGTGATGGAATAACACAGAAGGAGTAGTAATGACTGCTCTCTGGGAACTGAATGCAGTTGATCTAACTTGAAATACTACCGAAATTTTAAGGACCTGAGCCTAGGACAGAGGAAAAAGAGATAGATACCTCCACCTAAACCGGCCACGTAAGTCTCTTTGCCTGTCTGTGTAAAGGTATAAGCAACTACAAGATTTGCAGAGCTTGGTCTTGTCTCTCTTGCTTGTGAGGTGTAGGGAGGGCAGAGGGAATCAGTGGAAATGTTAATTGCCTTCACCTCCTCAAAACTCTCTTCACTATCCTCTTCTAAAGGCAGGAATCTAGATGGTGTTTTGGATTATGCCGTCATGGATAGAGCACTGACATAGGCTGGGGAATATCCAGCAGTCAGACCTTCTCAACCCGGGGTGGAAATTTCCCAGACTTCCAGGAAAACTTACCAACTCTTCGAGCCAAACCACGGTGCAGCCAGGCCATAAAGTTTCATCACATGGAAAACACAGCAAACAGGAAGGAACAGGAAAGCATCCTGGCAGTGTAGACGCTTGTTGGGCGTACTCAAGCCGCATGGGGTTGGGCCATGACTTATCACTGTGTTTTATCCAGTGACACCTAACTGCATCCTACACCCACAGCAGCAACGGGGCGATGACTGCATGAGCTTAATGATATCGGAGAAAGTTCTGACTCATCTGGAAACGGGGGCAGAGTTTAGGTGCCTGTTTGGCCACACTAGGTTGCTGTAGGATAGACAGCCCTAGTCAGGCCACTCGCTGCAATGACTCCAGCCAAGAGCCCGGAGAGCATCCGGCCAAGTTGGGAAGCACCGGGCGGATTTAGATGTCAGTGTCCAAATAGGCGGTTGTTATAGAGGGGTCATTTTGAAGAATGGCACCTGTGTGTGGTTCCCGACAACCAGAGTGTGTGTGTGTTCCTGTTTATTCACATGGTTCCCCAGTGCTCCAGCTCTGGCGTGGCGTGAGGATAGTTCCTTAGAAAATATTCCCTGTTAGGGATCTGTGAGGCAGTGAATTGTTTGCTTCCTTATATCATTAACACTGCTCTAGGAAGAGTGTTGAAAGTAATAAGCACTCCTTCCTGCACGAATATTGTGCAGACTGCTCGCTGTGGAGGCCCTCAAAATGCAGGGCCTCTATAGGGTGCTTCAGGCCACATCAGGGCTTTTCTCATCATCATAGTAGAAAAGTTTTGTCATTGATCAAGTCTGATTTTGCCTTTTTTTGTCATATTGACTGTTCAGTTCTCTGTTTCTCTCTCTATGTATCTACACGTACAGTGTTTATAAAACACACATTTTTTTACGTGTTAGATGTGCTCATCAGTACTGTATTTAGCTGGAAAAACACCCCTGAACAGTGGTCTTTGGTAGAGCTGATGGTTCAGTAGGTGGCACTATTTCCTCTTGATTTAGGACCAAACGAATGTCCCAGCATTACACGTGGGGAGACTATGAGGCTGAAAGTGTCATGTTTTATGTCCTTCATCAGGGTTGTTTTTTTGCTATACAAATTGTGAAGCTGCGTTTCTCTTTTCAGAGGGGAGGACAACTAACCTTGGCATCCTAGTTAAAATTCATTTGTGTAATTTCATTGACTCTGCAATCTCTTCTGCGCATTCAGCTGGGTATTGCATTGTTTTTTACTTCTAGCCTAAAAGCTGCTGTGTGGTATTCAGTATCTTGCACTAACTCTCCTAAACCAGTTATTATTGTCTACCTCAGAGGTGGCTGCATTCCTACAGTGCAGAAGAAATGTGTCCCTGCACATTCCTCCTCTCACAATGTTGAATCTTAATTAATTGCCACTAATAACGTGTTTTTAGATCCCCAGAGGAAAAGAAAAACTATGGTAGTGCAAAGTATTGTTAATTGTTATTTTTGCATTTTAAAAGCATGAACTTGGCCCTGAAAACTATCCACAAAAATACTCTAATTCCAAATTCTGCATGAGAAAACTCGAGGCCACACGGGAATTTGAAAGGTTCCTAATTAGGCAGAATTCACAAGGCAGACAAAAACTGGAAGACAAAGGTTAGACAAAAGAGGCAAGAATATATTTCCTATGAATCCGAAAGAGAGGGAGAGAAACGGACTGACGGACAGATTGTTATCTGGAGCACAGACCGAACGCAGAGTCACAGACACATGAGCCCGTCCTGCACTGATAGGTGCCCTGGGCACGGTCCTGCCTGGGCAGCCTCGGGTCCTCCGGGTGGCACCGGGGACCCTCTTGTCCCCTTTTGTTTGGCTGGTTCCACGGCGTGGGATGAGGCTGGCCCTGGTGGCCGCCTGCAGCACGGGCAGGCGGGGGAGGATGGTTCTTGTCTCGCTGACTCTGCCCCACAGGCTATTTGGATCTTGCTGCCTTTTTTTTTTTTCCCTTATTATTTTTAGAAAATCCCGAGGAGAAGGGGCAAGTGGTTAAAACCATTAACTCAGAATCACAAAGGAGCACCAGACCTGGGGCTGAATTTACAAGGACAGCTTAGGATGCTAACAGCCATTTTATGTTCTGAATCCAAAATATAAATATTCTAACCCTCTCCTCCTCCTGTCCTCTCAGAGGGGACGTTTAACTCCCCAAATACCCAAGTTCCCAGTGGTAAAGTTTACCAGGTGCCGTGGCTCTGGTCTCGCATGCATAGGTCTTCACTGGCAATTTGATGGCCCTGAGTTGTTTGAAATCTTCTTCTTTCAATAGAGGGGACACCCTGAGTCAGATCCCCACGCTGCCTAATTTGGGCAGAAACTCACACCCAGATGTGCCCTGTTTCTGGAGAAGAGCTGTCCAGGGGTGTATTGAGGATAAAGTTGTCTCCATCAATCCCATAACAGCTATTTCCAATCTCCTAAGAGTTATTCCCCTTGCATATGGAATTCAGGATTCATGGAAAAAGGGGTCCAGTCCTGACTCTGCCCCACTGCAGGTCGGGATCCAGCCCACAAGGATGCAGAGGGAGCTCTTTACAGCTTCTTGTTCCTTGTGTCTTAATGAATATTTATGGCTTTATTGCAGCATGGAATAGCTCAGGTCCCATGAGCACAGCGAGCAGGGGAGTGTTTGATTTGCGAGTCTGAGATGGGGAGCAGCAGCAGCTGAGATTTAGGTGCCACAGGGACTTCTGCAGGGGAGGGGAGCCCAGGCAGCCATGTAATTTAGGCACCTAGGAGGCTTGGGGGGTAGTTGTTCTGGAAGTTAGAGCACAGAACAGCAGTAAGACACCTCCAACACCCTGGTGAATCTAGTTCCAGAGGCTCCAGCATGATTTGCAATCCATATTCACATATTTTGATTATTCAGAAAGGGTTTTACCTTCTACAAAAATTAAGCACAAAGGGCCTAATTCCAGTTGCTGCAGTAATATAACTCCTAATAAGTATCACTAAAGTGGATCTGCAAAACTGGGTTGCACATTTGCCTCATTGAAAATGAGCTTTGCTCTTTACCAAACCACATAACACTGTCATCACATTCGTCCGAAGAGGAAAACCTCTCTTGTTTTACAGTTGCAATAGGATTACCCATTTGGACATTCACTGTATATATAAAGGCTTCATATTTTGCATCAAAAAAAAAAAAAAAAGAGTTTCTTTTGCCTTGCTAATCTTTAGAGTCTTTAGTTGATTTTTCTTGTATTCAGGATGCACCAAACTGTTCATTTTCTTGGACAGGTAACTCTGACATCCACAACAGAATACCATGATACTACAAATACTGCAGGTGAGGGTACAACATCTTATTTTGGGACTGAATCTTTGCATATGGCTCGTGGGTTTTAGTGTTCCATATCATCATAAGATGTTGACATCACAGCAACCAGGGTCCATTTTCCGTTGTCAGATCGTGGATGCTCCCTAGGGTAAGAAGTGACCAGGTGTCTTCTGTGTGAGCTGCCCCCACAACCTTGTCAGAAGAGCTGACTGTAGCAGGCATGCAGTAAATGAGACCCCAAATGCCATCACTGGAGCATGGTCCACTGCACATAGCACAAAGCAATTGGAGATACGGAGGGAGAGGACCTCACAAGTGGTGCTGGATGTGTCAGGATAGCATGGGCTGCTTTCCTTCCACTTTTGAGCCTAATTATTGCACTGAGAGTTTGTTTTCACTGATGTCTTGGAGCTACAGGGCCCTGTGCTGAAAGCAGGATAAATGTCAGTAGAAAGGGAACAGGGTGTTTAGTACTAGAACAACAAAAACATCTTCATGAAGGCAGCGACCTGCAGGACTCTAATTAGCACTGGTAGCAGCAGGACCCAGCTGTGATTCTGAATACAGATCTGAAGCTTGAAGAGACTTTGGCCAGCCATGAGCAAGCTACATAACTGTGCCAGAAGAGAAGGGAATAAAGGAAGCTGATGCTATGAGCATATGAAAGACTGCTCAAAAGGTGCCTCGGGCTCTCATGCCAGCTGGCTTGAGTGGTTGCACAGCTTTGGTATAGGGACTAGTTTTTATATAACATAAAGAAATCCATGCTGAGTATTGGAAACTGTGAATTGTTTTGTCTATTTACTGACCCAACTGCAAATCCAAACAAAGCGTCTAATCTTCCTTCACATGGTCCTCAGTCATCTCCCAGAAAGTCACTTTGTTGGGATGAAGTTGGGAGAATTTATTTTTGAAAGTTCACAAATTGCAATAAAGAAACTTCTGTTCTTCGTTCTACTCAAGTGCCCTTAAAGACCAAACGTGATGAATTGCCCAAATGGCAGTAGATTTTTTCAGTCTCAAATCATTTTGGGCTTACACTATCCCAAAACGATTTTGGGGAGAAAAACTTGGAAGCTTGGAGAAAGTCCTCCATCTTTTGTTGAACAGGGTTGACTAACAAACAGCCTTACCCTTGTTGCATTTTTCGATGGGTTTGGACCTTTGTTCATCATATTCCTATAGGTTATTCCACTTCTGTGGACCCCGTAGTTTTGATGTGAATGTCGGGTTGCCTATTCCTTTCCTTTTGCACGTTCCTTTTGCTTAACAAAGAATCCCGTCTTAATCCGGATCTCCCAGGAACGGGACAAACGAGCATCAAGAGTAATGTCAGTGTTAAGTATTCTTGTTTACTCACACACTCCAAATGAACGTATAGGCTACAGAATGAAGATGTGTGTAGGTTAAACAGAAGGCTTTGTCAGTTCTCAGATGAGAGGCCTTTAGACTCACAAGATAAATAGAACATTTCAAGCATTTCTTTTTGTACTCAACATACTCCTTATGTTCTTACAGAAGCTTGTGCAACTGTGTATTAATCTAACAGGCACTTTCCTTCCCGTGATTATTTATGTAATCAGTGGGAAAAAAAATCTGTGATGAACTAAACTCTGCAGGTCAGCCTATGATCACTCTAATTTGAATGTTGGATGAAGAAAAATTGTCACAGGCAGCCAATAGCCTGCAGAAGAGAAGATCTGTGGGCCGCTGTCGGGGCTGCCGGTGAGTTGTCCCCGTAGACTTCCCTGGTTATTAGCTGTCTCTCACTCTGGTGGCATCATCTGGTCTTTTGCCCCTGAATTAGTAGCCTAGGCCCCGCCACCTGCAGGACAGATGCCTGATTTGTGGACAACACCAGGAGTCATGTCTGAAATAGAGGCTGAACTGCTCAGACCTGTTAAAATGGAGGCACTTCTGGGCGTATCGAGAAATACAACGTTAGCTGCCCTGGGCATGCTGGTAGTGGAGAGTCCGATTCCTGTAGATTTAAAGCAACCACTAGCTTTAGTGAAGCAATGGGTGGTGGGTGCCAGCTTTTGGGAACTTAATTTGCAAGCCAGATTTAGCTGTGATGTGGGGCCCACAGTGCTTTTGTGAACTGAACCTTGTCTTCATAGTTGAGCAGCAATGAGCAGAGTCCCTGAGGGTTTGATATGGGGCTTGATAGGGGCATGTGTTATTGTGCGTCGTCAACAACAGCCTCCACAACGGAGAGCGCCCTTCCCAGGTTCGCAGATGACACAAAATGTAAGACTGACTTGGTTACCTTGAAGCCTGAGGCAGCAGAATCCTCAGGAGGTTTTTGAGGAGAAGTGTGAAGTCCTGCACGTGTGAGAGGATGAGGCCAGGCCCAGGTATAGGCTGTGCCCTGACTGCTGAGCAGGAGCCCTGCTGAAATTGCCCAGTGGTGACTGTGCCAGCTGAGAATGAGCCAGCAGTGAGCTCTCTCTGCAGGTAAAGGCTGTTAATGTAGAGGGCTGGGTTAAGAGGAGCATGGCTAGAAGATCCAAGGAGGCTATAATTGCTCTGTACCTGGCCCTGGTGAGACCTCGTACAGAACACTGCATCACCCAGAGAGATACGTGTCTTGACTAAGAGATCTGACTGGAGATTTCAACAGGTCGGTTCCAATGAACATTTCTCTGATGCTGCGGTTTAAATAGTTCTGGACATTTCTGTAGCTATTATGTGTAGAGCAAATACAGTTCCACACTTCTGAAATGAGAGTGAGTCAGACCAGGAGACCAGAACAGAAAATTCTGGGAGCAAAAGTTTTGCTCTGAAAATGAACATGCCAGAAGACTGCAAGAATTTTATCCATATGTTGGTATAAGATGAAGGGCTTCATATTCACCACTGCATATGAATGGACAAGCTGATGAGCTGTCTCTCCTGTCATGGCACAAAGAATCGGGAATATTTTCAGAAGGAGGCTGCTGGAGTGAGACTGCCATGGTGAGAAGTGGCTTCTGCTGACAGCAGAACACAGTCTTTTATGCTCTGAAATGATCCTTGCAGAGACTGAGGAACTGCTGTGTGTGGGGAGCCCATCCAACACTTGGTAGTGGTAGTGCTCTGAATTAAAACATTATGAGAAGGAGATACTCTGAGGGAAGAAACAGACATTAATTTTACCGACTGGAGGTTGGGAGTAATATGGATGTCTCAGGCTTGGAGCCATCCATGTCACAGCAGCCCCCACATTCATCTGCAGGAAGGCTGCTCTCGACACACACTTCTACACCCTTCCAGATACCTGTTAGAGCTGCTTGTCCCCAGGTGACCAGCGCATAACCGACAAGGGGGCAAAAGGAGCATTCCCAATTTTCACCATACCACAAGTCCCTGATGTGTGGGCCCGGAGAACCGCTAGCTCAGAGCCATCTCACCCAACGCGGTGTACCCAATGTGTACGGAGGAGCCTGACTGTGGCAGGCACACATCGCTGTGCCATGGGTACGGAGCCTAAAAAAGAAATAAACTTGTCCATCTCAGCGAATCCATTCAAATACAATATTTTATTCCATCCCATGTAGCTTTTCAGACAGTTCTCATTGCCATAGCAACAGAGGTCCAGCTCTTTGAAGGGTGCCCAGGTGTCCTTCAGCACCCACATCCACCAGCTGGGCGCTTTGCGTCCTGTCTATCGGCCCACGTTGCTGTATGTGTGCAAGGTGCCCGGGCAGAGACGGCCCCAGGACTGAGACGCTGTCATGGGCTCCAGCTCAAGCCAAAAGAGGACCCGAAGCCACATCCTCTAAGCGAGTAGTTCCTCACCAAAACCTCCTTTGCCCTGGAAGTGCACTAGGATCCTGGCTGTCCCATCTCGGGGAACCTGGTGCTTAAAGCTCTGGGAAAAAGGAAGGACAGATTCATTTCTTACGGTGATTTTCTTGCCACGTAGGTGTGCATCTCCTTCTCCCACATCCACCCGTAACCGTGGTTCCAGCTTCCCCCGTTTGAATGAATATGTACAGGCTGGAGCAAAAACACCTCCTCTGCCGAGCATCTTCCCCCAAGTGGGGATTCAGATTTTTGCCTCATATGAAGGAAAGACTGGGGACTGAATCAGAGTTTCCTGTAGCACAAGATTAAGAGTTGTCCATCATAGTTTTGTTCAGTTATCTTTTTTTTTTGCACATGGAGATATGTGTGCAGGCGAATTTTAAAATATACACATTTCTCTGCATAAAAAATGTGTACTTCTTTGCATGCCTCTATTTATATAGATAGTATATGTATATTTAACAGCATTGTACAGGAATTGTATGGATAAAGGCTCCTGTGTACATTTTTAAAAATTTTTCCTTTTCAAGTGCCTCAATATATATTCTATACAGTGATGTTTATGATCAGACAGTGTGCAAGGCTGTGGATGTATGCGCCCTGTTTGATGGGGGAAGGGGATCTCTTTGCCTCTATACTTATTAGTATCATCAATCATCAGGGGTGTCATTTCCAAATTCCCTTTCCCTTACCTAATTTGCTAAACCTAATTCTTTATCACACTACAGAACCCAGCATGAGAGATGGAAGCGATAATGAGAGGTGGCTTGCTCATCCATGCTCTACTGTACAGAGGCAACATCAGCCTGGCAACTTCCAGGGACAGATTTAATGTTTCTTCTTCTTTCTGTGTAGCCTGATGGGTATCTGCTCAACCCCCAGTAATTAGCAGCCCATCACACCCCTCTGCAGTGTCCCTTTCTGGCTCCTCTTTGGGTTCTTCAGTGGCTGGAGAATTGCTAAAAGTCAAACATCTCACATCATTGCTGCCTGCTGATGCTCTTTGGCTTAGGTACATTTGCTAATGCATCCGCTTGCAGACATCTCCAAGATGCGCTTCATTAATCTCAACAACCTAAGGCTATATATTTTTATATTTTTTTCCTGGTCTAGTACTAAACTAACAAAAGACCTTTATTAAAAATTTGTTCTATTGAATTTGCCAGTCCTGTCCTGTTCGTGCAAATAATTGCACATCTTAAAGCTTTGGGGGGGAGTAAAACCAACCAACCAAAATCTAAAAAAATAAACCATAATTGGAATCCTAAACAAATGAATCAAAACTCCCATCTCCAGCAAGGTCACAGTCAGGATTTTGTCCTGTATATGTTTTCACTCCACCTTGTATGAAATTCCTGTTTTTGCCAATGAGTTAACCTCACCAGAATTCTTGCTGATTTCTGCAATTTGGTTCCCAGGATTGTCCTGCATGCAGATCCCAATTGGAAGTCATGGATTTGCATCCTGCCCACACTGATTTCAGGGCTGGATTAGGGCCTGATTGCTCATGGACATGTCTTTGTTTCACCAAGATGCCTTTGACGAGCGGTTTCTTGCAGTGCAGCCTTTTTGCTGTGAAGAGGAAGCCCTGGGAAGAAACCAGAAACAAGTGAAAATAGGACTAAGGCAGACCAAGAGCCCTAGCAGGAAATTACCCTCTAAATCCCATGCAATTGAAGGAAAAGAAAACCACAAGCTCTGTTTTCCACGAGACAAGGACTGTACACCCAGTTTGCAACATTTTTAACACCAACACAAAGAAGCAGTGAAGCCTGACTTCCTATTTGATGAGGAATGAGTAAGGCTCAGAATACAAAGATGTCACCAATTAGCAGCATCTCAGCTAGAAGTGTGAATATTTTTAGAAAATGGAAAGAATGGGAGATTCATTTTTAAACAAAGAAGAGATTTTAATCAGACTGAGAAACATATTATAGTACGACGAATGCCTTACAGAAATCCTTTGGGAATTTGGTTGCCTAGTGCCAGGACGTATGGTATCTCACTCCTTTTATTTCTTTTCTTTCACTTTGGACATCCATTTTCCCCAAGTGACAACACAATCCTGCAAGTGAGCTCATTGGGGACTCCCTGTTCGGGCACGGTAGTGACAACTTCAGGCTTTGTAGGAGCACGGGAAGTAATGTTGTGGATCAAGGCCCACACTGCTAGAGTTTCACTAAAAAATAAGAGTTTTTCCAAGTCCAGGAAAAGAGAGCGCTTTTGCAAGGACCTACTGCAAAGGTGAAAAGTCACATCGGTAGCTCGGGCCGACAGCAGTCAGGTTTTATCAGAAAATTGGAAGAGAATGTTTCTGACACAGAAGCGATAACGAGCAATGTGCAGCACGGGGCCTGGTTTTGATAAGTGGGTTCGCAGCGATGCTCCTCGCCTCCCCCAAGCGTCCCCGGAGGCGGGCGGGGAGATGCTGCTCCGCAGAGGGGATGTCACTCAGTGCCCCGCGTGCAGCAGCAGGGACCCCGGCCGCGGGCTCCGCCGCTCGCTCTCGAGTCCTGGCCCCAAGCCGGCCCTTCCCTTCCCCGGCGGAGGAGGTGCCTGTTTGCTCCGCTTCCCGGCTGCGAGCGGTGTTCCGGCTGCTGCAGGAGTAAACAAAGGCTTCAGCAGTGTCATCTGGGATATCCTGAGGTGGCAAAACCTCTTCTGAGCAGCGATCGACCCCTGTAAAATGAATAATAAATGATAAATATGTTCTTTTTGAAAAATATAAAAACCTTAAAGGCTAGAAAACTGCTGTGTTCCTATACGAGAAGAAGCAGGTGTCTTGGAGAAGCGGCACCTGCAGCAACCTAGGCCCTTATTGTAAATTGCACCCTGATCCGCACATTTCCTGGCCAAAGGGATCGTGCCAGTGTCCAAGGAAAGGGATCACACTCCCTGAAAGCCCTGTGTCCTGTTGGATGTCCACAAAGAGAACGGACTTCCGCGATTAAGCCCGCTTTCCTTCTCGCTCCAAGCACCTGATGGAAATAACTTTCAGCCCAGGGAGTTTACAAGAAACAAACAAAGTAAGACTTTGCCACTGAAACCACAAGATGCCGATCGATGGCTGTTTGTCCTCTCAGTGCAGGTTCTGTCCCACAACAAATGCTCCAAAATTCAGGTTTTCTTAGGAATATGAATAGTTTCAAGGACCTCCTCGAATAGGCAGGCCACTCCATTGCATCTAGTAAATATCTTTGTGCTGCTGCCAGTGTGGCATGTGAGCACTGCTCTCTTGAAAATATCCAGCTCATCAATATCCAACCCATCAATAGCATGAGGAAATGCATGTAATCTCCTATCGGACTGCGTTCAAGAACATTTTACTGAACTATGTGGCCATTTTCTCTCTTATTATTGCATATCTAAGGCGAAGAAATAGCCCCAATGCTCCAGCTCAATTGGTACTTATTTTAATTTAAACCAGAAAATAACAACTTCAAAGATTGATGAAGCTCTTTCCTCTCAGGTGGCTACGTTCCCACTTGAGTGAAATAAGTGGAAGTTGTGGCAGGTCTCAATTCTTTGCCCGTGTCTTTGCCAGTAAGTTTTCTCAGCAAGTCTGCAAGATTTATTTCTACTGTTGGATCCAGATTTAGATTTATTTAGGTAGCCATAACTTGATGGTTTGTACTAAGCAAAATCTTGCTACTTTTGCAGATTCATCAGGTTATGCAGTGAAGTGCAATGCAAGCTACGATTGCCATGAAGGCAGTTGTTAAATCCATCTCCTGCTCAAAGGGCTGGGTAACAATTTTGGCCCAGGAGCCAGCTGTTTGTTGGGTTAAAGCACCAGCAATTTTCACCTTGGGATAAGGTTTAGTGGAACTCATTGGCTTTAATTTGCAGTTTTAAGAAGTGTAACCATCTATGTTTTATGGATTTTTCTTTTCCTATGAGGGAACTCATCAACTTTGATGTCTGTAACTATTGATTCTGTGTATTAAGGGATTGGTAAAACAGATTAACCACAATAGCATGTTAATTAGGACCATATTTTAGCTTTCTAACTTTCCAAACTTCCTCTCTCTTTGCAGACAGCTGGCAAGCTGACTGGCATTAGAGACCCTCTGAACCAAGGAGCAGACGTGCGGATCACGAAGGCCAGATACCCAGGAGGGAGTTTGGAGACAAGCAATCCCACTGTCGCAGGGTCCTGTCCGGAGTGTTTTAGCTAAGTCTTTCGTGGTGCTAACAGGATGCTTCGCATAGACAGAGCCCAGTCAGAGCTCCTGTTAGGCCGGGAAGAGATTTTTTGTATGTGACAATTCCAGGATGCGAGTTAAGACAAAGAACAGGACGTTGTTCCACCAAAAGCTGTTCTATCAAACAAGCTCATTCTGGCCAGCTTGGGTCCCATTCAGGTTTTCTATGTTATCTTCATATAAATCAATCATTCAGTTATTTCTCTTCTTACCTTTTGTCCCTCTTGTTCCATTAGACCTCCTTGGAGGAGGCTCTTGTGATGATTTTGTACTGTGCTCGGTACAGAGTGTGCTAAGCTAAGCTGGGCAGGTTACGTCTTGTTCTTGGATAAATCAGTTTTTAACTAGGGGTGAATTTTTTGTGCTATGTATCTTGTACTGCCACCTTGGTGCTCCCAAACCCCAGGAGCTTCTTTGGAGAAAGGACCTTCTGGCTGCCTTTTATGCTGCCTTTGCTCTGCCTTTCCCAAGGCTCATTTCTGAGTGTCCTCTCTTGGACTCTTTCTATTTTTTTATTTTTTTCAGAGGCTGCAAACCTCAGTGTTGGCTCAGCTTGCATTAATGTCAGAAAAGAATCTTGTGGCAGTTTACAAAAGGGAAAACCGAAAGTCAAGCATTATTTAATGTGAAATGTGGTGGAGAGCTTCTGCTGAGCTTCTCTGAGAGGCCCGAGGCTCCAGCTACCTGAAAAAGCTGATAAAAGCTGCTGTCACCCGATGATTCAGCTCCGCTCTGCCTGCCCGGCTCTAACCCTGCCCTGCGTGGGCATCTCACAGCGGACAGGAACTCTGTTTTTCATACAGACCCAAAGACTGCAGGGCCATTCAGCCAAGTTTCTGCTCCGCTGAAGAGTTTGTTGCTTCCCAGCTGCCCGGTGCTCTTCAAAGGTGTCTGTTCACCCACCAAAACAACCTGAGTTTGCCTGCAGACTGCTGTTTAGGTGTTCGAACCAGGAGATGGGAGCTCCCTTGTATAAAATACATAGATCTTTAGGAAGCCTTGATTTTAATTTTATGATAATATTCTGGGGAGGGGGGAAATTCAGTTCAGAAGGTAGGTCTATTTATCTGCTGAATTGAATTCATCACCCCCCGTTTCCCCAAAAGGTCTTTATAAAAACACCTGGGATTTCTTTCCAAGTGCTGGGATGGGGCACGGGGGGAGGAATCCAGTAAATATTTCTGGGGTTGCTTCTAGCAATAAATAAATAACATTTTTGTCTATCATTCAGGCCTGGCTTTCCATTAATTCTATTTCAATGTGTTTGATATGGCCAAGCGTCTGCCTTTGCAACAGCAAGCAGTCTCAGCGGGACGGAGCAGCTTCATCGATCGGCAGCGCTGGTCACCCAGAGTGCGTGTTAATTGGCCTCAGCACTTGAAGCATGTGACACCGCCTGACCTAATCATCAGAACTGGAGAAGTCAATAAATTAGAGAGAAATGCAGATGGATAAAATAAGGACCCAATTCTATGCAACATGCTGTGAACATTATTCCTGAGAACAGGAGCACTATATGGGAAAGTCAAGTCAAGCATTTGCTGGGTAATTCCCGGGGGAACTGAGAGCAAGAGTAATCTGGTGTCTTCAGAGCCTCACCTTTTAGTCCTCCGTCACATACATTTGCTGTGTCTTAGCAATTTGTCTGAGAGCTCCTACCCGGGTCTGTGAAGAATTATGCGCTCCCCGTCTCTCACAAGGGCAGAGAGCGGCTGGCCCTGCCCGGCGCGGAGCGGGGAGCCGAGGGAGCCGGCCTGGGCTCCGGCCGCAGGAGAGACCCGGAGCGCGACGGGCCTGGGCGCGAGGGCGGCCCCGCGCAGCCCTGCCCAGAGCGCTGCCGTCCCCGCGGCTGCTCCGGGGGTTGCTACGAGGGACACGGCGTCCTCGGGAACCTAGGGGCTGCCCTACACACACAGCAGCGCCGGAGCACGCGGACTTCTGCGGGGAATGAAGTCAGGCGGTGGCGGACGGGACGGAAGAGGCCAATATCCCGTGGGGACTGAGGGCAACCTCCTGTGAAGGGGCTCTGGGCAGGGGGGGACAACCAAGCCCCGTGTGAAGGACTGGGTGGTCTCCATGTTGTATCTGGAGTAATAGAGCTCCTCATCCCGCTTGCTCCGAAGGCAGGAAAGACTGCAGCGAGTTCTAAACCTTCTCCGAGAGGAGAAGGAAACAGCGAGTGAGTGTGACAGGCAATGTGCTCGGCGGAGGTTGGCGTGAAGAGCCGCGCTTGCTGCTGTGGTGTTCGTGGTGCAGCTTTAGCACCCGAGCAGCACCGGGCACGCAGCACAGCAGGGCAGCTGGGAAATCATGAGCGTTTGGGGTGACGGGGGAGAAACCAGGGAAGGGGGCGAGAGGGTGGGAAGGGTAAGGGGGCTGGAGCTGCTGGTGGAGGTAGTAAGGGTGGGAGGTATAACCGGCTTCACACCAGTAATGAGAAAGAGAGGAAGCTGGGGGTACCCCTCCTCCTGTATCCCAGGACCAGGACTGTTGATGCCACCACAGTGAGTGGTGCTGCTTGACCACGTCAGATCTGGAAGCCCTATTATAGGCTGGTTTAGTAAAGAAGCTGCCGTTCCATTGCCCACTTTGTAATAGCATCAAAAATGGCTGCATTTTTATAAAGAAGAAGAGAAAATGCTAGCTGAGACGCTCCTGTACTGCTGCTGGGCCTTGATCTCATTTCAGGAATGAAGAGAAACCTCCATGAAATGGGGAGAACAACAGAGACTGAGTGTGCTGCTGTGTAGCTAGAAACTCTAATGAATCTGTGCAGAACAAGTCACCAGTGAAAAACATCTTTATTTTTAATACTATTTCAGTAAGTTGTCTGCAATTGCAAACTGCTTAGCTTCAAAAAGCCTTTCAAACTTCACTGTTAAAGCCTGAAGTTTTCCATATAGGTACAGTTATGCAACCGCGGCTGGACCTGCGGGGATCCTGCTTGGGAAAGGGGAGCTGTGCAGGGATCCCCTAGGAGCACAGGCCTGGGGAGGGACCGCTCCCCTGCTCTCATCCTTAAGCCCTCCCTGTCGCAAGCCGCAGGAGACCGGCTAACAGGGAGGAGGGCAGTGACGAACGCGGTCAGTACGGGACAGGGCACGAGTGGGAGTGAGATCAGAGCGAGATCTGGGCGCCTGGGCTGTGAACATGGCCTTTCTGTGCGTATAAAGAGCCTCCGTCTTTCACCGGGGCTGATGAACAAATCCCTGCATGGGGAACGTGGGAGGCATCTGGATGCCGGGTCTTCCTAAATAAATTTGCTTGATGATCACAGCTGTGTCTCAGGTTTCCTTATGGGGTGGCTCCAAAAAAGCCATCTTGTTTTCTCTTTCAAGTAGTGGTCATCTTGTACTTCCATGCACATGGGGGACTCCCACCTGCGGCGTCTTCTGTTGTCACAGTCTTGTTGTCCCTGGCCTGACCTCAGGCTCTGTGAGGCCAAAACCTTCCGTTTTTGTGACCAGAAGTGCAGAGTCGCAAACTGTGCGCACTTTTGCCCCAAACTCCTTAATTGGCATAAAGACCATCAGATGTCCCAGGGCGGAACTGCTGTGGCCTGGCCTGTCTCCTGCTCTGGGTGCAAATGCGACTGACAACAGCGACACAGGAAGCCAGGGGACATAGTGACAACTCCAGGCTTTGAACTATCAGGGATGAAGCCCTGAGGATAAAAGCACTTAAAATCACGCCTACCACAACCTTTGTAATACTCGTTTAAGTGCTTAATCGCCTCCTAGTTTTTGTCTCTAAGAGTAATGGTAGACATATTTTTTTGTGACTTTCTGTAACCATTAACGTGAAGATCCTCAAAGGCTGGGGTAGTTTTATGATGAAATCCTCTTGGATAAGATAGGTGGCAGTTTTTCATGGTGTTCTACTGGATTCTTCCATCTACGGCAGGTGCCAACTACACAGAATCCAGCCTAAAATTTTATGTAGATTAAAAATAATAATAATAATAATAATAGCACCTGCCAGGACTGGGCAGATATCTTGATCTTGACTAGCCAAGTTTCACTATATTCAACTCTTCCCTAGCCCAGAAGATCCTGAAGAGTAAGTTTTCAGTGAATATTTTTCCATTAAATGTTCAATGAATATTGGATTTTTTCAATGGAAATCTGACAGCTTTTGCAGCCACCTCTCAAGCTAGCTGAAAGCCGCATATATTACATTTTAAAAAGAAATCCCATCATCTCATCTGAATTTCCTGTATTTTCATAAATTAGCACTAGGAACATTTATAACAACTACGGAACCCTGATTTTTTGTTTTGTATCCTAACCCACGGTGTGCAGCTGTGGAAAGGAGAGGGAAGCATCGCTCCATGTTGTGCTGCTGTCCACACACATCTGCCCCTCCCTCCTCCCTGCTCCGCACACGGAGCAACGCGCGTACGTGTTCATTCGCCCAGCCTCGTGGGGGACCCACATTTACCGATTTCCATGGTGTCACGTTGTGCCTGTCGGTAATTTGAGCATGTCCAGAACTGCTGCTGCATTGGGAGCTTCCTGGGAGGGCTGGTAGCGGCTAGGACCGCCCTGTGTTGTCAGAGTCCGTACGGATGGAGAGGGAGGGCAGCCAACGAGATGCGCGGACGCCGACACCGAGAGCCTCCCCGCTCCGAGCAGAGGCCGGATGGCAGCGACGGGGCGGGCGGCTCCTTCCCCAACAAGCTGTGGCTGCCCGGGCATGAGCGAGTGAACATGTGCCTGGTGGGAGGGCTGCGACGGGCTTAGCCAGCGCTCGTGTCTGGAGAGGCACTCAGCCATCTGCCGGCTGTCCACATCTATCCGGCTCCTGCTCCTGTTTTTGTTTGTTCCTGTTGTTGTTTATGTATATAACTTAAGTGCGTGATACATGCATATACGTATATATACGTATCGCTGTTGTTCCACGGATATTTGTGCAGATAAACATCTGCCGCCAAGGTATAGTCCACAGTAGGAAAAATAATATAGTATTAGCAAAGGAGTTAACAAAAATTTCCAAACGCAAAAAGCCACAGGTGCAGTCATATTAGTTGCAATTTTCCAGCAAAATGCATTGTCAGGCATGGGCAAATCTTGAAAAAGGAAAAAAGATAGTGAAAAAGTTACTGAGACATTACACGCTGGCTTTGTTGCCCTTTAAGCATCTGGAGGTGTCCAAAGACAGTGGAGCTATTTATGTTAAGTCAAACAAGGAAGGAAAGTAGACCCGATTAGAGTAGCCTGGCGGACAGGAAAGAGGAAAGACGCAAGGAATAGGAGTAATAAAGTCTCCAGACCGGGCGGGTGAACAGTGCAGACGTGTCTTGTCCCTGGCCTTCCAGAGTTCATTTTCCTTTTCCAGAGCCAACAGAAGTGATCCGTACCACATCCTGTTATCTACTGGCCTTTCAGGAAAGACAGATTTTTTTAAATAGCAATAGTAAAGCTTTCCATTTGTATTTTAACAAGGAAACATTTCTTTTTATCAGATTACTAGGCCTGGCATGATTCACCTCTGAGCCCTTAATTTGGCTAATGAATTTAGGTGGTTTCTCTCTAGGGGCAGAAGCTCTTGTCATTCATAAAATGATTCCATTATCGGCATATCTCAGGGAAGGAAATCCCTGCAGGGCACAGATCTGCCGGATGCTGCTTCCCCTGTGCTCGGTGCCCTGACGGGGCAGGCAGGTGCTCAACTCTGAGGTTCCTCTGCTCAAAAGCTGCTTCCCAACTTGCAGCCCTTCAACTTGAGGGACCACACTGAGCTGTGAAAGATCCTTCCCCTTCCCGTAAAATGGAATCTTCCCACATAAAAATGGAACTGCTCGTGAACACTGATCATCTGAAGTGGGGCCAGGGTAAGGCTAGTGCTTGGCTTCAGTGGGGTCAGGAGCTGGTTCTGTGTCTCTGCTGTGAGCAGTGTGCCAGGTCCATCTGGCCCAGAGACCACAAACTCTGTCCTCTGGGGCTCAAAATGGCACACCATGCACATAAATGTTGAAATCTTAGCCAAAATGTGGTCAAAGGAAGGCTAGATCTTGGCCTCAGTGAGGATTGAAGGTGGCTGGTGTGGACTTCGTAATAACCCGTCTGTCCCAGAGGCTACCACCTCGCTCAGGTCACAGGATCACCAACGGCTGAGATTGGAAGGAACCTCTGGAGACGACTTGGTTCAACCAGCCGTCTCAAGAGGGGTCACATAGAGCAGGGTGCCCAGGACTCCATCACCCAGGAGGTGACGGAGACTGCACAACCTCTCTGCTCAACCAGTCGCCCTCGCAGGGAAGTTTGTGTTCAGACAAAACTGCCTGTGTTTCACCTCGGCATTAGCTGATCTCTAACTATATTAACAGCAGGTTTCCTTCTGTTCCCGACAGCACTGGGTTCAGTTCCGGCTCTGGACCTCAGAAGTGCTGACGGTCCCTTGTGCTCCCTGTCATGCAGAGCCACGTTTTGGCTATGACAGAAGAGCAAACCTGTGTCACAGCACCGGGCAAAGCCCCGTGAGCTGCAAGACCATCTTGGTACTGCTCTTACCGTCTCTGGCTGAAAACAGAAGTCATGCAACTGCAAAATGCCTTGTATTCATAATCTACACCCAAACTTAGCAAATATATGGGCAAATCCCCGCTCTCAGCTGTGCCTGCCCATCGCTGTGTGCCGCAGCTCTCCAGGCACACAGAGACAATTAATTTTGTTTAATTAAATGAGCTGGGTCGTCGGTGCCCGTTGGTGCTGTAGGCTTCCCGACGGCGATGCACTTTTCCCAGCTATAGCTCTGGGAATGATGGAGAATGCCAGCTCTCGTGGGATGTAAAGCTCTTAGCTAGGTGGGAGTCATTCCATATCTTGTGATGTTTTATTTCTGTGAGAGAGGCTATTTCAGCACCATCCTGCCTACCTCCCGCCCAGCCTATATTTTGCAGTGAGAACAGTATTTTTCCACTTTCAGCCCCCAAACAAACCTGGACCAAATAACTCACAACCGCTTATCTTTTTCTCTTGATTTGGGAGGAAGCCTGAAGGACTGGATGAAGTCACCACTTTAATGCAGAGTGGTTGCAATGCAGGGTCCCCTAACACAGCCACCTCAAATGTAAGCGCAGAGGGCTGGGGAGCAGGTGGAGTGGGAAGCGCGGGGTGTCGTGCACGGGCTCACGTGTCCCTGCACGTCCCCACCGCCAGCGGGAGCTGTTTGGGGCTGGGAGTGAATAACAGCTAGTTCATCCTCTCTGCATTACCTGGTGGGGCTTTTTAAAACATTTCTGAATGAAAATAAGGAAGAGATGGGAGATGGCTACACAGAGGCACCAGGTATCCCCCCCAGCCTGGGAATGGGCAGGAGTATTTTATTAAGGGTCTGACACTTCCTTTCCCTCCTGGCCATCCCTCCACAACTCACTGGAAATGAATAAGGATAACTCGTCGGACGACTAATTACATTATTTTTCCCTGACTTAAAGTGCTTAATAATATTATGTGAGCTCTCATGGATGCAAAAAAACAAAGCCGTAATAGCATTTTCAGTCAGCATTGTATTATTAATTAATTGACATATATTAGAAATAGTATAACATGCAGCATTCAGGATAAACCTTTAAAATGTGATGGAACCAGCGGCCCAGGTCCTGGTTACCTGCTGAAGACCCCAGTCTGGCTAAGCTGCCCAGCTTGTGGGTTCTCGATGTGGAGTCATACGGGCTGGGCAAAATTCATTCATTTCACATGGATCCTGTAGATCCAAACTTACTATGGAGCCTCATAAGATACTTCTTTTTTTTTTTTTTTTTTAAGCAATGGCTCTACTGACAGTAAACAACAGAAGAGACAAGACAGGGAGTCAGTGGAAAAGACCTTTTGTTCTGGAAGGAACAGCTTGATGAATCAGGCTCCTTCAACCACGGCTCAGCACACCAGATGTTAATTTAGTCTCCCTCTTCAAAAAGAGATGAGTATTCCCAATCATGGGAAAGAAAAAAAAACCAACCTACAAATAATCAAAAAGAGATTCTGGAAAAAAATGGTTTGTTTTTCCCCTTCTGCCATGCACAGGAGCTGGTTTTCCTGGCAGTCCCAGCAACGCTTTGATCCGTACGGCAAAGCCGTGGCTCCCCCTTGGCTGCTGCCCAGCGGATTAGGTGCCGCAGCGGTAACGCAGCGAGGACCAGTCCTGCCCGCGCTACATCGCAATATCCGTGCGCGGGAACAAACATTCCTGTCTTGGACAACACAAGTGAAATCTGCTGGAGAACGGGGCAGATTTCCTGCACGAAGGAAATGGATGCCACATTTAGAAACAAGTGCTACTAGAACACTGCTGTTCGGGAGATTTCGTGTTTTTTTTTTTTTTCTTTTTTAACATACGCTCAAAATTCTAACCTGTGTTTTTGGCCCTGTTTCCTCTCTGGTGCTGGAAAGCTGCAGGGCCTCTGCTCCCACACTGTTGAGCACTGGCGGCCAGGCAGGACCTGACGACATCTCCAGTGGCATCAAACCCATGTACACGAGCACTGGCCCCTGCCCAGGGCTGGCTTCAGCTCGTGGATTAAGACACTTTGATACCAGTGTCTCCATGTGGGCTACGTGTCCGGGAGCCCATTGCAGTAAATGACAGTCTCGTCGGGAGAGCCTCTGGCAGGACTCAGCACTGCTGGATGCAGGTGCCTCCGTTCTGGGAGCTGTTAGTTCTCAAATTGCACCAAGGGCAATTCCAAATAGGCCTTAAAGATATTTTTCATCAAGAGGTCCCAGAGAGACTGTGGAATCTGCGTCCTTGTAGATATTCAAAACTTGGCTGGAAAAGACCATGAGCAACAGGCTCCAGGCGAGGCCGACTTTGACTGGGAGGTGGAGGTCGCTTCCAAAGGAGTCCTGGGGATTTTAGGGCCCACTCTCTAGCCCCGAAGCTACTAAAACCACTTCAGTTTTGCCATCATATTCTGTATGTCTAGATCCTGGTGTCTAGATCCTGCATAAGTGCCAGCATGGAAGGAAGGAGAAGGTTTGTAGAGGTGACTCATGGCTCAAGAGCTGCCTAGAAGGCTTTGAAGGGACGAATGCAGTGCTGATGGGGGTGATTGGGAGCTGCAGTGGGCTAAGGGGGGCAGTTCCCTGGTGGATTAATGACTGCTTAAAAAATAAGAAATGAGGTTGGGAAGAAATGGTTATGTTTTGCCGTAGCAGTGATTTCCCCTGTATAAACAATGTGAAAAAAAGCGGAGGTGAGAGTGAGATGAGGGAGTGTGGGTGATACACATTGCCCAGGGCGGTAAAAACAAAAGCTGCTGTGAAGTGCCATGGCAAGATCCTGTCTCCCAATGCGAGACCGTGTGAAGAGGGCGGATGAAATCGCTGCCGATACCAAGGAGGAGTGAGTCCTGCAGGCCCTGAACGACAGCCCCAGCAGACGCCACCGCGGGGACCTCCACGCGCTCCTGCCGGGACGACAAGGGGTTGGTGTCCCTTGTCCTGGACGCGGCCTGTGAGCGCCAGCTCTGTGCTCAGCAGTGCAGAGGGGAACCGAAGTGCCAGAAATTGCAAAGAAAATAAAGATTTAGGAAGCCCTTGGGCATGTGGCAGTGCAGCACGGCCTGGACGCTGCGTGGGCGCCTGGGCTCACGCACCTCGGAGTCAGCGCGGTGGAAACAGAAATACAGAAGGTGAGAGGTAGCAAAGATGAGCGAAGGCGCAGAATGACCCCTGTGAGAAACCAGTCTGGACAGCGGCATGGGGAAAAATGAGAGGGAAGGAGATAAGGATCAATAACATCATGAATGGTCCAGATAATCAGAAATGACTTCACTTCTTCTCACAAGTGCATCCACTTGAGGCACTAGGTTTTCAGTACCAGAAGGAAATGCTTTTCCATCTAAGGCGTAATTCAGCTTTGGAAGTCACAGTTTCAGGATGTGGAGAGAACAGCAGGAATTCCCATACGCTAAGGCATCCCAGATGGGTCAGATAAATCCCACCCCAAAACACCTGCTTCTCTCGTGTACGAAGATGCCTGTGGCGCGTTGCTCAGGTGTAGCAGCCGTTGCAGAAGCTTCCCCAGGGCTGGCAGGACGACTCGCACCTCTCACCTCCCCCGGCAAGAGCCGATGCGGGACACGGGCTTCTGCCGCACGTGCCCCAGCTCAGCCTCACCTGTGTCTCTGCGGAGACTCGTGCACGCACAGCCTCCTTCCTGCCCTGCTGATTTACCTGCAGGGGCGAGTAATTGGTGGAGAGAAGTTAATTTCGGCCTTAACTGCGCTGCGGCTGGAAGAACTGCCCCAGGGATGCAGTCGTCTCAGGCGCACGATGTCTCGGTGCTGCCGTAGCCCCGCGCTTACCCACGTGGTCCCCGCATCTCCGAGCCGGCAGCACAGAAACACCCGGCCCACCAGCCCCGACATTTTAGAGGCTCTACAAGTAGCCCCCGCAGTGGATTTGGGGGCAGACGGGAGCCTTCCTGCTGCTTCAGCTGCAGCTCCCGGGAGCCAGGACTGGCTCCGCTCGCGCATCCGTGCGGCCGGCAGCGAAGCCACCTGGGTGACGGCACCGCTCGCTCTTCCTGCCGCCACGTGGTGCCCCGGAGGCCTCGGGAAGCTCCTGCACACGAAAGGCATCTTCAATTGCACCGCCAGGAAAGCAACCGTAATGGAGCATCCTCTGTTTCGTTTCCAAGACGAAAGTTACCTCCTTAGGTGGAGAAAGGCACAGGTATAAAAACATGCGACTGCATAAACAAGGTTAAAGAACATAAAATGTGATTCTTCTGAGGGAAAATGAGCTGGCCCAGGCACGTGTCCAACTTTCTTTTTTTTTTCAGGTTATTTTCAGGGAAGCAGCAAACTATTTTGAGTCTTCTCCAAACCCCAGGGAAGTTTCAACACACAACATTGAAAACTGACCACGAAAACTGCCGAAGAAGCCTCTAGTACTGGCTCACAACAGCTTATTTTTTGAAAAGATATAAACCTTCACAGAACGGACAGCACTTAGGGGAAAATTACTTCCTAGCCGCAGGGAAAAGACTGGCTGTTTTTATGCTGTGTTAGTGAACCGGAGACTTTATTCCTCTTAACCCTATTTAATGGAAGAGTGAATATTTTTCCACTGCCCATTCAAATCTGTCCGTGAATCCGGCTAGTCCCCATGACACGATGCGCTGCCCCACCACCCTGCCCTCCCCAGGAGCGCTTCCCTGCCTGTAATTTCTCTCGAAGGAGGCACCATCCATCCCCTTTGATCCTTTCCCTCACAGATTCCTGATCTATGATCCATTCTTTTTGTTTCTTCCAGTTGGAAAGGGGGGTCTTGGGTGGCCAGACCCGTGAGCTGCCCCTTCGCCCTCCAGCCCCCGGGAGCGCCGAGACAAGAGCAAAGCACCAGCACTCGCTGCTGCGTCCACAACACCACACGCCACGGCCAGGGCGGCTTTATTCACAAATATGATTTTTACAGAGGTAGAACAAAATACTTTGTAGATCTTTTTTTAACCTATATACATATAAAGAATACAACAGAATGACACCGAAGAAAACGTTGTGAACAAAACAACGTTATGCCATCAAATACAGTACAAAGAGCATGCAGGAACAGCTTCAAAGGAAACCTTGCTGGTGTAACTTTATCTTATTTCTAATGTGGTAAATGAAGAGTAGTAAAGAGTCATGCGCTAAGTGGATTGAGAATGCCACAGCTCGGCAACTGTGTTTTAATTCGTATTTTTTCTCCTTATGATAAACCAGGAGGCTGCTTTCTAGCACTGTGGTGGGGAATGCTTTTGTAATGCCCAATGCAACCTCAAGAGAGAAATATAATAATCAAATCTACAAAGTGTACTCTCGTTTAAAAAGCAAAACCATAGAAACTGTACAGTTTTAAAAAGTGAATTATCACAACTGCTTCTGGAGAGAGATTTCTAAGCAAAGAATAAAACATTTAGAATAGAAATTAGGAGAGAGCTGTTGTGTAACGAAGCTAATCAAATGCTTGTTTTCTATTCCAATAAACAGCATTTTAATTAATAACTATTCTGGAAATTACGATGTGGGCTGGGCCGTATTGATGTTCCACTTGATTAGTAAAGCATGAGCTCCTTACAGGACCATAGCTATCACTTCCCTGGGGATGGACTGGCGCTGGTTCTCCATGCATGCTAGAGAGGAAGAAGGTTTAGTCACTGGTGCATATTTGAAAAATATTAAAAAAAAAAATCAGTAGCATCTATTAAAAAAAAAAAAAATAAGGTCAAAATCCTGCTTGCTTTGCTACCGAATGGAGATTTGTGTATAGGACTTTGGGCTCAAATTCACTCTTTGCCCTGGCCATTGCCCAGGACGCCCCAGGATGGTACCAGATGATGCTTGGGAGTGATGCTAGAGGCGACACTGGGTGACTCTGCAGCAACTCCCGTGTGGCTCTAGGGGTGCCTGGGGACGAACCCCAGGAACTGGGCTGCTTGAGACCTCACTCTTGCAAACTGCAACTCCGGGTTCAATCGCCTCTATCAGGGACACAAGGGCGGTCAATATTGCACAGGGGCTGCTTTGGTTAGGACTCTGGCACCAGTCCGTATTCCACTAGTGATCAGTTCACTAAGGATCAAGCAGAACATAGAAAAGGAAGGGCTGTGGGTCTCCTTCAATCCTGGTTTCCAGAAAGACCCTTCCCTCAACTCAAACTCCTTTCCCCAGTGACCGTGGGGCCAGTATCATGGCTGGGCAGGAGGCCGGCGCAGCGTGAACGCCCCCTTACAAGGATTGCTGGGATTCGGGTACCGCAGTCCCTGCCGCGGCTGGGACTCGGTCTCCATCGTGCTGCGGCTTTGCCAGGTTGGCATCTCCGTGGCTTGGCACCCTTCTGGCACCGCATCAAGCCCCGCAGGAAGGGGCGGCGCTGAGAGCAGCCCGAGGGAGCCGCGTGCCTGCACCCCAGCCCCACGGCCTCCCCACACGGAACAACCTCCTCAGCACCAAGAGCTGGGGCTCAGGCTCACGCTCGGCTGCTTGCGGATTAATAGGGATGGCCCTGAAATTGCTCTTACGAAATGCAAACACTTGCAAAAGAACAATTAAAAAATATTCCTGAAGTGCAAGCATCAGGCTCACCGGCCAGGTCTGCTGGGTGCCCAGGGGCCGGCAGAAGGCAAAACACATGTCAATTGGCCAAACTCTGTGCTAAAACCCTCTTGGCTCCTTTGGCAGCCGGTAAGGGCACAGACGCTGCACTGTGAGCTAGGAGGAAGGCTCAGGATGTCCTGGGTTTGGTTCCTTGGCGAGTTCATTTGGATATAGCTACCTGTATTCGTGCAGAAAGCTGCAGTACGTGGCAGACAGTAAATCGACTTCAAACATGTGCTGACAGTGCTCAGACTGATCTCTTCTGCCCTGATCTGCAATTTTGCGTTAGCGAAGGTAATAGAAGAATCCTCTTAAACCTAAATTATCAAATGAAAAAGGCAATTTTCTCATTCATACTCCATTAGTTTTTTTAGTTATTGCTAGGAAAGCTCTAAAATGCTTAGGTCATAAAATAAACATGTGGCTTAATGTACAGTATGTGTACTTAAGAGGATGATGGCATCTGCAGTAACTGCTCGGTACTGCCATGGTAATAAGATGCACAGATTGAGCAATACTGCATACCAAGTAAAGCACACAAAAATGTATGGAGGAAGTAACAAGTCTTCTGATTATTATTTTTTTAATAGCTCTTTAATTGCTAAAAAGAAAAAATCACCAATATCCACGCCTACAACACCAAACTGCAACATGGTTGACTTCAACAGGCGCCGCTCAGCTCTGTTCCAGCAACACTCTGCAATATTGGCTTTTTAACATTTCACTGAATAGAAGTTTATAAAAGCTTCCCCCTCCCTAATTAAAATCAATTACATGGTTTTCAATGCTGAAGTCAAGTAATGACCCTTGCATGGTTTCAAGCATAAAACATAACTATGATTTTGGAAAAAAAAAAACACCCCAAACCCTTAAATCATAGAGATGTTGGATAATATATGAGAAAGTGCTCATGTTCCATCTTCAAGAAGAAAGGAGACATTTAATAGCTTAGATCTAATTCAAGTCCACTTTTGAAAATAAAATGATAAGCTTAGATCACGTAAGCATATTGGACAGTTTTACCCGTAGGCCCCTCATTCAAGTCCTTTCTGTCAGAAGTTTCCATTCCTCTGCAAGAGAAGAGTTACCACAACTGAAACTGTGAAGTCACGTAAGCAAAACTGCATAACCCAACCACTGACATACATATTTTGGCATTACTTTGCAGCAGTAAGCATCAGGCTTTTCAGAACACAAGAATCTCTGCGACTGAGCCCATGTGCTTCTTTATCCCTTAACGCTTAGCTAAAATGTTATCATTCAGAACAAGGCAACAACAGAGACTCTGCAGAGAGATGCAACAAGTGTCTGGATGAGACAAACTCCAGGTGAATCATAAAATGCAGACTGGCAATTCTTCCTTCAGCCAGGTATGTACAGAAGTATACTTCCCAGTCCAAAAAGGATGGCACGGCACAGTTTTTTACAGAGGGAAATGCAAAACCGTAGAGAGGAGAGGTCCGTTCTCTTCCCCAGTAATCAGTAATCAGATCAACAACCCGTTCCTGAAGCAGCTCCGGCCATTTCCCTGGCCGCTTCCCTCGTGTTTCGGGTCAGCCTACCCTGTTGCTCCTCTCTGCCGGTGGCAGGTGCCGGGGAGGAGCTTCGTGCTCTTTTCCCGGGCTCCCCATTAACGTGACCAACTTGTTTTCCCCAGTGGCAATAATCGCACAGGCCTATTTACTTATAGCTGAGATTTTCCTCTGTTCATGGCACAAAGCTGAAAAGTAAACAACAGTTAAGAATACACTTGCTCGCCGAGGCCCAGCGTGAGAAGGTGCAAGGCTCTTTGGCCACAGCGTTGGCCGGTGTTTGCCGAGCCCCTTGGCATCGCCGGGCATGGAATGGGAACGATCACCACCCCTTTGCGGCCACCCTGCTCTCCGTCAGCCTTTGAGAAGTCACAAAGTATAAGAGAACACTGTTTTCTGAGACGATATTGACTGCACTAATTACCCACAATACGGTATATTTGCTATTAATATGAACGTGTGCTTTCCAAGTGTGACATCCAGGGCTTCGAGGATGTGAAGGGAATTGAATGGACGGTTCTGCCGCTTAATCCGAGGCTTCAATGTACTTTGCAAAATTTAGTTACCCCCCCCCTCCCTCAGCAGAATACACATTTTAACTGTTGAACTTTTTACCAGCTAAAGAAGTTTGTAAGGACCCTATCACTATGTGGTTACAACAGAAGATACACAGCTAAGGTCAGGTCACGTTTTCCAAGAACATTCACAGGGAGTGAGGATAAGGAAACGAGGGCTGGATCCTCAGGGAGCCTTTAGGAGCCCGCGCCGGTCACTGCGGCAGTGCCTTGAGTATTGCATTCACCTCCTCTGCCACTGCTGTCAGAGCAAACTCAAACTGCTCCTGCGGAGAGAACAAACACACCCTGAATGCCAGAGCACCACACGGGCACAGGGCCGGGCACGTGCCACTGCGCCGGCGCATCCGCACGACAATGCCAAAAATATGAGCGCGCAGGATGGGCGGCACGTGATGTTGGGGACTGCTGATGTCATATACCGTGTCTGACAGCGTCCTCAAGCCAGAGTCCTGGTAATGGAGAGGAATGTTGGTAGCAGAAACAGAGTTATTGGGATGCATGATGTATTGCAACTGCTTGGTGAGAAAGGCTTGGGTGTAGCTGATCACTAGCCGTTTCCTTCTGACATACAGAGGGAAACATATCAGCATAATTGAGATATGAAATAGGTAACACACTGCAAAGGAGAGCCCTTGGCTCTCTTCAGGAGTGTTTCTAGCTAAAATCACCTAGAATATGCATTTCCTCACATCACATCTATTACACAAAACAACAGCTGCTCTTTGCTTTACCTGCTCTTTTTTTTTCTTTCTTTCAGCTGCTGTTTTAACTGCTTTTTAACAGATTTCTGTGCTGGGTCAGCAGAGGTGTGAGGGACACAGCCATAAGCCCCCACTTCATCTAAGCACAACCCTAACATGTTCATAAACTGTCTAGTCTTACTTTAGGAGTTTTATTTTCTCAAGGCTATGTTTTTGAGTTTGCTTCTTTCAGACTAAAAAAACACCCCTCCCAAAAAAAAACCCACAAGTTTAGTCATAGTATGGGCATTTGAGGGCCATGAGTCAAGGGCTGTGCAGAGATGTCTCTATTTTCAACAAGTATCTAGTGGTTTAAGTCAACAGTGGTCAAGAGCTGTGGAAGAGCTGACTTTGAGAGAAGATATCTGAGATGTACCCTGAGATCACTGACAAGACCTTATCTGTGCCTAAATGCTGGGAGATTGGTGGTGCAGGAGGTATCTTCACAGCCCAGTTGTCCCGAGTCGCACAGCGAACATATGCAGCAACAGCATGTGGGCAGACTCCGTCATCTCCTAAAGGTGACTGCTGCTCTAGTAGTGTTCATTTATGTTTCATTTTTCAGTGTTCACTTTAATGTGGAAATCTGCAGGAACGATGAAAGAGCAAAGTTGTGCAAGTCAGAGTGCAGAAAGACGGCCCACTCGTAGCTCCTGCATTTGGTGTCAGGTTTGTCTGCCCTGTCCCAACCTGCTGCAGAGTCATTTCCTATGTGGAGATGCCACAGAGAGAAGCAATGAAGGGCAGAGCTGCTGGCCACAAACAGAAAAGAAAATTGGATCAACTTCTCGGAGACACCCTATGCCCAAGAATTTTGCCACGTGCTTAGTGCTGTCAAAGTGGCATCCTTATACATTTGCTGGATGGCATCCAGTAACTTTTAATCAGACATCAGTTCACCCTGGAGAGTAAGGACTCGCCCTCATTAGGCACTGAAAATGGTGTACGGATCTGCCTCTCCCTCCCTGCCTTCCCCAAGGTCCCGCCAATTAAAGAGGAGTCTGGAAATGCTGGTGGCCACCCCGGAGCAGTGGCTGCGTGTCATGACGGAGCACACGGAGAGCAGCTGAGCGCAGACGAGGCGGAAGGGACATTCCACTGGACGCGCGGCGGCAGGACATAGCCAGGAGCCTGCACCAGCTAGAAATGCCTCGGGGCGCTGGGATGACGCGAGGGGCTCTCGGCTCTGAGGAGAAGAGAAGGCGGGAAGGATGAGCGGCCGCCCGACCGGATCAGAGTCCCGTGGTGGAGGCCAAGTCCCCAGCGCCCACGCAAGGCTGCTCCTGGGGCGGGCATGGCTGGAGAGGGGTGCGCATGGCCGGCGCTTCAGCCCGCCAGGCCTCGCAGCGTGGCCAACACGACGGCATGGGAGCGCGGCCCACACGGCGCTCCAGGCGCGCTGCCCGGGCGCTCAGACACTGCCCACATGCTCAGATGTTTCTTCCAAGGCGGAGGTATCAGTTCAGGAGAAGGGAAGCTGCCGTCTGCCCGAGGAAAGAGGCTGGCCAACGTGTTCTTCGTCCAAGTATTTCGCAGTGAGGGAAAGCTCACAGCATCAGGGACTACAATACTTAAATACTAGTCCTGGGGCTGAAAGTTGCTTGAATTACCCTCCATTTATTTATTTAACAAATCTGCCTTTAAATCTTGCAATCCAACATGTGCTCAACCTGTCTGTGAACCAAACTGGGGAACCCTCTGACCTCCAAGTGCCTTCAGCCCTCGCAGAGGCAACCATGGGCACCGAATGCAACGTGACCCACAGGGAAAACCCGCCGCTCTCATCCGAGGATTGATCAGCACAAAGCCTAATGTTCAGATGTGGAGTTTGGAGTTCAGTAAACTGCCAGCTTGCCTGGGCTGTGACTCTGTATTGCTGAGGTGAAACACTTAGCATAATCCTGGCTGGGAGAGCTTGGCACTGGCTGCGAAGCGCTGCAGGGAAAGGGGGAGCAGAGCAGGCGCGTCGGATTTGCAAGGACTCCATCTTCCTGGGATCGGGCAGCTGAGCCACTTTCCTCTCCTTCCTTCAAGATAATGTGCACAGGAAAGATGCAAATAGCTTAGCTCTTATTGCTGTGCGTTTCTCAACTTCAAAGCAAAGCCTTAACTCACCTCCCACACCTTTACACCAAAACATCTGCAATTGGGGAAATTAACTTCAACTAATTTCAATAATTCTTACAGGATATGGTTGTTTTGTATGGTTATACTACCATTTATATGTGCAAATTACATATGCAAAGCTAGCTAGATGTGAGCTTAAATATCTCGATTTGTCTAAGAAACAGAAGTGGACAGGCAATTTGTGGTGTCAGTCCACCTAAACCACAGAGGCCATATAAAATATTTAGAAAAAATAGTATGTTATGCTTCCCAGTCAGACTCCAAAAAAATTGCCATGAAAACCAAACTGAGTGTATCCATCATATATAACAGAATGAAGATTATATGAAGAAAGATGCAGAGGAGAGAGAGGAAAAAAAGGAAATATATTTTTCTCAGAGAATACTCTTCCTCTTCCACTATTTTTTCTTTTCATATGTGGCATATCAAGTCTGTTTTATGATTTCCCTGCAAAAAAGCTGCAAAACCACAAAACCCTCTATTATGCTTCTCAGAAATGCAGTATGTCGTTATGATAATTTCATTACCCTTTATTACATACAGTGCTCTTCAATTAAAGATCCCTTCCAGAAGACAAAATATTGCAAGCAAATCTTCCACATGCTTATTGAAAATGTGGAGCGCTGCCTGCTGGAAACACAATAACATTGCTAAAGTAAGATGGTGTTTATTTTGCCTGGGGATATTCTGTAATTGGCATTTCTAACCTGACTTTTAATCCATTGTTTTAAATTACTCCAAGAGTCTAATATTCCTCATTTGTATTCAGCTGGGAAAGCACAGGGATTTGTTTAAATCCATCAGAAAAATTCTCCAGGGATAGTGCACTGCTAGCATGTAACCAGATATTTATAATTTGCAAGACATTAGCTTGAATAAGTGATTCGGGTGGTTTTGAGAAAACGACAATGATGGAAGAAGGGGCAAGATGAAAGATAACCAGTAGCTTAAGAAAATTTTTCACTGTGGGTGAAAACACTGGATACATTTTCTCCTTGGAGTGTTTCCAGATAAATGTTTGGAGGGGAGAAACACAATGTCTTGAGTGAGATTTTCATGGGACTCGGTAGCTATTTCTGAGCTCACTTACAGAAGTTGTTTGCATAACCTTATTCTTTGGTTCTGGAACTATGTTTTTCTTTTGTTGGAGGCAAGAAATTGTAATTTCCCTAAACAGAGATGCACTGGAATCAGAGCCCTGTATTTCTACAGAGGTACCATGTAAATTTAATGCATTTACAGCATAGTTCAGGACTTGCAACTCCCCACAGAGTAAATACATGTAATATTGGATATTGAGTGCTCTGAATATTCTTTCAGTATGAATAAACAAAGCAGAAGAAAGTTTTGTTCAATTTTGTGTCTTACAAGATTTTCTAGCTTTAATTGGCTCATCATTTTTCATACACTTACTTACCTAGTAAATAGTAATTAACCACCCCTGCAGCACCACTTCTAGTATCAATGGGAAGATAAATGATTAAGAGATTCAAGGGAAGGTATGAGCCCAGTGACTACTGCAGAACACATTTGTTTCACCCTTGCCCCTCAGCAATTTTAACTCCCTAAATGCTGCAGACATTGCTGCTAGTTTCTGCCTGCCCTAGACTGAGCGCAGTCCCACTGCGTATTCCTCC
The DNA here is from genome assembly GCA_034781795.1 of Crypturellus tataupa. Lineage (NCBI taxonomy): Eukaryota > Metazoa > Chordata > Aves > Tinamiformes > Tinamidae > Crypturellus > Crypturellus tataupa. Next base: position 207,829 of record JAWLRI010000159.1, read on the forward strand.
ATTTGGGGCAGATCTCGCATTCAGTATCTTACAGTGTCACATATAGAGTCATTTGGTGTCCAGGAATGGGGTTCCCTAATGTTGTATTTGCAGCTCTTAACCTGCAGCAAATACCCCAAGTACCACTCCATACATGGGTGAAAATAAGAGCCATAAAGAGATTAATTTCTAATTTAAAGTACCACAATTGCGCTCTCAGGTATCTTTAAAAAAGTCAAACATTTTCAAAAACTCCCAAACTGTTACAGCTGACAGTAATTATGGGATATGATATTCACCTTACCAAAGGGTACAAATATAGTCTCTGCGCTACATCCATCAAGGACATGGCTTTAGGCTACTCCCTTCAAAGTTACTATACATGACTTGATTTCCTCCTAAACTATTTCCTTTAAGTAAAAAACTTTTTCCAAAAAATATCAAATGCAGCAGTTAATATTCTCTTTAATGAGCTGAAGCCTTTTAAAAAAATATTACATGCACTGTAAACCGCAAATACTCTGGCAAAATAATCCATATTTTGAGGATTAAAGCAAAAACATTCTTTTAAGTACACATTTTCTTTAGTAGACTATAGATTGTTGTCTTGACTGCCCTTCATATATGGTAATCAAGATAGATGTTGGAGATGGTACAAGAAAGAGCAGTAAACAGCAAAGAAAGTAGCTGAGATAAATCTTCAGCATAAATAAACCTCAGTTGGGAGGGAGCCAAACAGAGTAATCAGCAAGCGACCTGCATTAAATTAGGTCATACCCTCTCTCTTCTGTCATGAAAACAACTACTGTGAAAGACCTTTAATGTATTTAAAATCCCAGTGGATTTATTGACAGTACCTTTGTCTGGACCATGCCAGGTCTCTGGTCCCTCAAGTGCTCCAGGGTAGCAGCAATATCAATCTCTTTAGCACCTGCAACAAACCACAAATTGGGCTGAGTTCAGAGCACAAGATAATCCATGCTGCATCTGTCAATCTCTTGCTATCGGGTTCCCTTTGGGCTACCAGTCCAATTGAAAATTATTACATCCATCTCTCAGCAGACTTGGCAGGCAGCTGCAATTTTTGTGTTCATATAGAAAAAAAGAAGAGGTTGGGGCAGCTTTTATTAACATTAATTCAAGGAAAGCCAGAGAAAAGCAAATTTAAAAATGCCCCTGCACCTAGAGCAAAATGTATTTGCTGCAGTGTAGAGTTCCCGTTTGGCTGTGCCACCACGCACCCCTTTGTCACCACTACAAGTATGCACTGATTTAAGGGCCAGACCCCCACAGAAATTCATGTTGTTAAACCAGGATCTAGGTGAATTTCTGTCCCCTGCAGCTGCGATCCTGTAAACCTGTCTATGGTTTCTTAGTTCAGGACTTGCCATGATCCCTGTTTGAACTGGCCAATCTGTAACCATTTCCTTTAGATTATACACTGGTTTCATGGACATAGCTTATTCTTCTCACTTCCCTTAAGTACCTACCCCACTATACAGTATTTGAAGGGACTGACAGGAAATTGGGATTCTGCTCCCTCCAGTGAATCCTTGCACAATTCCCAAGGGAGGAAGCCCAGCTGGAAGTTCTCAGAGCTGAAGGCTTCCTCCAAAGCCGAGGCAGATCCTCAGCTCAGGTCTCCCCCTCCTGCATGGTCACTGTGTTTATTCAGACAGTTCATCACCGACGGGCATCGGCTACAACCCGCATCGTGCTCCATCGCTCGGGTGGCTGCTCATCGCCGTGCTCTGCAGAGGACTCTGCACATTCAGCTTGGTAACTGCTTCCTCTGCACAGGCACGCACAGCCCAGCATGGCTAGATTTGGGACACCTCCTGGCAGCACTTAAACTGCCCCGGCTGCTCACGGCAAGCATGGGGAAAAGTGTGGCTCGTGCCTCCAAGAGCGCAACGAGAAGCAGAGGCAGCACAAGGCAGCTCCTGCCGATGTGCAGTATCTCACACATACACACACACACAAGCAGGTAGGAATTCCACCAATCTTCTCTGCCAGAAATGAAGATCTGGAAAAGATTCAGGACAGCGACGTGGAGAGTCTGGATTAGAGGCAGAAGACAGCAGCAATCGCCTCAGGTAGCAGCGCCCTCACGTGCCACGTGGGCCTTCCCATGGCCCAAAACGCGCCCGTCCATCCCGCCTAGCAAGGGATGTTCGTTAGCTGAACAGGAGCCAGCCTCAGGAGAATACAGCAACATCTTAGATGCAGCAAAAAAGGTTTCTGAAAAGATCCCCAAACCCCTTTTAATGGACAGACAGGTGCCTGGGTCTGCCTTTGAAAGAGTTAATCCCTTCATTTCTGCAATGCAGGTTGCAGGCATTTACCAGTGAACTGACACTTGCTTTTTTATCATGGTTAGTGGAATGACAGGCCTACTAGTATGAGCAAAGATGGGGTATAAAGTCCTGATTCAGTGAAACATCCAAGCAGGTGCTTACGTTGGCACATACGAGCAGCCCCAGCAGGCCACTGTGCTTAACCACAAGCTTCTTCTGGAGAGCTTCCCCAGCTGAAGTCACCAAAACATCAGATTTTACTGGTCAGTGTCCCCAACACATGGGTTGTGGTCAGCATGTCAACCTACAAGCCCTTTTCATGTCTTCAGCCACAAGTAATTAAAAAAGAAATAAAGCAAAATTACCATTTTGCCAAAAGCATGTGTCTTGCTACAAGGTCAGGGAGCACCGTCCCAGGCTGCCTGCAGCGCTCGCAGCACCACACAGCACAGATTTGTTGGCAGAAGAAGGAATTTAATGAAGCCAAACCAGTGCATCCTTCTGAGCATGAGTTTTACTTATTCTCTCTCCAGCTGTGTAGCTGTTACACAGAAAGGCAAGCGGAAGAGAGGGAAGAAACTGCTTTGCTACCCATTTTTAACATTCCTGAATGCCTCTGACACTATGGTGACAGCAACTACCTATGTGCCTCGAGAGGCTGATCAGCAAAACCTAGTGCTGCAGAGATGGGCAGCTGCTTTGAAGGAAAGATCTCTTGGGACAAGAGAATGCAGAGGAAACAGGATGAAACCCATGGCACAGCAGAAAGGCAGCACAACTGGTTTTCTCTCTGCATGGGGAAACTCCTCCTCTCCTGCATCCACTGCATCTATTCCCTTACTGTGTCTAAAGCAAATGTGTTTGAATATATACATACTGCCAGTCCACTGTTAAAGCTCCTTTTGCAAGGAGGACTTTTTCTACTCGCATTCATGCTGATTTGCTGTTGAATCACGCAAAGATCACTGCAGTGTGAACTTTTTTGTCTCTCTCATTTAACTGTTTTGTTGGAATATGACAAAACTTCAGCACCTTCTTCAGCACACTGAGGTGTTTCCTTGAAGTAATATACAGAGGGGATTTAACAACAGCATGTGTATATGGGAATATAACAGAATGGTATAACAAAGTATTTTCATTCTGTAGCGTCCAAAAGCACTTTATTTGTGCCTTTGAGCAATTCCAAGTGAAAAAGAGCACAGTGTTTGTTGCGGGACACCAGGAGAAGGGTAAATCACATCTAAGGACACTGGGGTCAAATCATGTTCTTACCTATATGGTCACCAAAGATGTTTTAAAGATTGTTTATCTGGAAAGCTCAAACACAAACTAAAGTTCAGAAAACGGTTTGGAGGAAGAGCTGAGGGAACCCTACTCATCAATTCCAAGGCTATCTTGTATTGGAAATGTTTTGCTCAGACAACTGAACTATCATGCCCCAAAATCATCACTAGAGATGTCAATTTACTGTCACGCAACAAATAACCTAGCGAAAGCATTGAAAATACTAGGTTTGGGAGCACTGAAGAAAACTAGAAAAGAAAACATAACATGTTAGAAAAGCATTTTCTTCTGTCTTTTCTTCCCCTGTTTAACACTGCTTCTGGTTTCAGACATGAAAAGAAAGAAAGAAGCATCTAAAGAATATTTCAGCTCTGACTCTGTTTTATCCTACAGGGAATAAATCTGCTTTCTGCTCACCACAGGCTCACACCAAATCTCACTGTTTGTTTTAAAAGAAGCTGAGAACGTAGCGCAGGGCACTGCTGGACTGCTCTGGTGAAGGGGCTGTGCCAGGCGGCCGTCCTTGGGCAGGACACGCGTTCGCACGTATCCTGAGCTGCTCAGTGAGCTGGGCGAGTAGGTATGACCCCAAAATGCTCCCACGTCAGGGTTTTGACTTCAGCAATTAACCACAATGCTTCTAAGGGCTCAAAGCGTCTACAGCAAATACCCCCCAATCCACCTCAGAAAGTGAATAAACCAAGAGAAAAGAAGATGCAAGCGGAATTATATTTTGCCCCCAGGAATGAAGACACTGCTCAAGTTTAGGGTCGTGTCTTTCCAGCCCTCCCTCTCCCCTCAGGCACTGGCGCAGGAAGCCAGAGCTGCTGATTAGCAGCTCTCAAGGGGTTAAAGATTTGAACACAGCGATCTCATAAGCACAGTACCCTCCATGTTATAAAAACACGGGTAAAAAAGATAATTCTCTTTTGCTCTCACAATAAGTAACAAGCTAGCCCAACCCTGCTGCAGCAGCAGCTTGAGGTATTTAAGGTCACAGGGTGATGTGTTCTCAGCCAGTGATGACGACGGTCAGAGAGCCCGTGCAACCAGAACCTGCTGTTTTTCCACTTGTAATAACAATCAGCAGTTGCTATATAAATGTTTGAAAACTTGGCTTTAATTAAGGCGAGTTATGATATTTCATTTTTATGCAATGGGTTTGAACAGACTTACACTCAAAGCAAAGTCAAAATCCTGTTTTATTCATTGCTGATGAAAAGTGCATGGTAGATTCTGTGGGACTGACAGAATTTTATATTAAAGCACTATATTAAAAGGAATATTTTAGGTTCTAGAGGCTCTGAATTTTCTGTGTATTTATAAAAATAAAATGATCCTTAAATACTTCATCAAAGTAGTTATTTGTGGGGAGTTTCTTTTTAAATAACCCCAACTGAAGGGTTTTGTGAATGTTTCACATAAATAGCATATTAAAATGGATTTTCTTGCTAGAAACAACTTCCAGATCTCTCAGTATATATCCTTGAAAAGACAGATTATAATTCTGCAGAAAGACTATAAATTCCTTACTCTGAGCACTAAAGGACAGCTTAGCCATTAGGGTACTATGTTTAGATATATTTGAATTATCTTGGAGACTGAAACACTTGCTTAAATCATTAAGTTCACCCTATGCTTCACACCATCATTTATACAATGTGCATTTTTTTTTCTTTCCAAATAGGCTGTTATGAAGGCGAATGTATTAATGGTCACAGGGTACTTGGACAGTAGAGAGGTAAGGACTGAGATGGATCCTCTCTACTTCAAGAGCCTCTGCACCTTTCTCAGTGCTCCTTCTGTTCCCCTTGATGATAAAAGTGATCACAAAGCTGAATATATGAGGAAGGAGTCATGTGGAGAGGTTGTAAATGGAGGATTATTAGGACTTTTACCATTTCTACTTGAGGAGATGATGATGATCTGGTGTAGGAATAAGCATCCATCCCAACAGCAAAAAGAAGAGAGGAGGAATATGAATGCAATATAGAAATGACCTGTCAAGTGCCTTTTTTTTTTCCTAGCAGTAGGCATTCAGTTTCATTTTAGTCCGATATTCCCTGTTCAATGCATCTTTTTGTATTTATTATATTTAGAGATTGTGAATTAGGCCTTGAAGGGCAAAGTGAGTTGTTAGGTCAGATTAAAAACCGGCTTGTTAAAACCTCTATGGAAGAGTCCCTAACACACCTCTTTCCAATGATGTTGCTGGGAGCTGAAAAGGATCCAATTAGTATTTGCGAGATGCTGCTGATGGGCAGCCTTTCAGCCTCGGAGCCGGGTACCGCACGCTCTTTGCAGGTTGTTGGGGGCACCATGGAAAAATAATGTAATATATATTCCATATATTAATATACCATATTATTTATTATGAAATAGTAAAAACACATGGGATGGAGCTAAGGGCCAAAATGCAGGGTGAGCATGGCCAAGGCGCTGTCTCATCACAGTGCATCACTGTTTTGGAAGGACCTGAGTGTTTGGCATGTTTTGGCAGTGGCTGCATGACTCACACCGGAAAGCAGAGTGATGCTGCGGGGTCAAACCACCCCGACGTGCCTAGAGGCTTTATACAACCTCTGTGCTCTGTGAGAAATGGGTTTTCTGGGACTTGGCAGTTCTGCCTCTCGACTGCACTCAAGAGGCCTAACCCACCCAAAGGGCACGTCTGTAGTGGGCACTGGCTGGACACAAGCACAGATATGCTATAGATTTGCAGTGCTCCTGCAGAACAGATGCCTCCAGCTTCTCTGCGACAACTTTGCAAGCACCGCTCACGTCGTAGCCTCGGTGTTGCCCCATCAAGTATTTAATGTTGCAGGGAAACATTTAATCACGTCTTATGAGGGGCAAACTCAATCTGATTAAAGAAGAAAGGGTCATAACTAGGGGGAATGCAACACCACTTCTTCACTGACCATTAGTTTTAATGGCATAGCAGTAATACTCACTAACTAGCTCGGTCTCAACGGTCCAGCCTCATCTTATTTACTCCAGCCATCCTTGAAGCTGGAAGCTGAGTTACTCATCCAGCCTCCCAGCCAGGAGAGGGGAGGCTCTGCAAGGCAGTTTATCCATCGTGAGAACTACCCTCCAGAGGCCCATACCGCTCTCCAGCGACTACTGGGGAGCTCTAGACAACTAGATTAGGCCGTATACTTAACGCTGGATGCCTTATATTGCTGAAGTTAGCTGAAGCAACCAGAGATGAGTTTTTGTACCGCAGCATTGGTCCAAAGAAGATAAGACCATTTTGTGATTTGTTCCATGAATGCTATAATGTGCTAAAGAGGGGGTTGAGATCTACGTTTCATATCTGTTGCTTTCCCCTTCTTCCAGCATGGCCTAGCAGAGGGATCTGGATGGAAACAGGTGGCAAAACAGCACAGAATTGAAGCAAGAAGATGCACGAGTCACAGTCTAAGTAAGTGACTCTATATACTCTAAGGTAGCCACAGAGATGATGAAAATGTTTAGTAAGAGGATGTGCTGGTTGTGCAGGGCTCTGCTGGAAGGAGACAGTGCATTTTTGTGCTTCAACATTTCTTGTCTGAAGGTCCATTAATTAAAAACACTTGTGACTATTAGCGTTAAGAAGATACACCAGCTTGAAACTGTAAAAATAAAAGCAATTTTCATTTGCATTTAACTAAGCATCTACTGCTGCAGCTGCTGAAGTTCTGCTTTTGGCCGAAGAGTCATTTGATGTTTTCCAAGGAAACAGAAAAGTGTCACCAAAACCTAGTACGGGACACACTTTTCCAGATAACAAAGAAGACAAGTGTATTCACACTGTCAATTTCATTAAAAGCTTACTCAGATGAACAAAGTCCATGTGCATCCATGGATGTGGTTAGGGATGGACTCTGCAATGGTTAGGGATGGTACTCCTGAATCTGCAAATACTGGATGGCTGGAACCCTGGTCGAAATACAACAGTGCTTTTATACACCCAAAAATAACCAAAATTAACATTTCAATACCTTTACTAAAAGAAAAGAAAGGCAAGCAAATGGAAAATGGAGAAAGGAATAATCAAAGTAATAAAAGACAAGTACTGAATTGCGATATTCACACACACACACACACACACACACACACACACACACACACACAGTATACATCACCTAAGTTACATAATGTGCTATGGTTTATGTTATGCATTAACAGTTGACATCTTCACTTACATATTGCATGCACGTATAAATTTAACATTTCGTCACTATGCAGTTGATACTAATGATGTAGGAACTAGGAACTGCCTGATTTTTTTTAATAACGAAGACAGATAAAAACGGTATTTGAGCTTACACTGACTTCAACAGTCTTGTAAAAATCCTCCGCTGCTGCATCAGTTCTTGAGCTAATATCCTTTGTCAGTGCAGAAAGAAAGGGCAACCGGAGAGACGCGTTTACTGGCAATTCCACAATCCCTCGAACAGCAAACGGGGAGGCCACAGGGCCACGCAGGAGGCGCCTGCTGGAACTGAGGTGAACGGATGCTAATGTGAGGCCCTGTCCACACCGCGCTGGAGGAGACTTCAATCACAGAGGAATTGTCTCTCTCTTACAGCTAGATTTTCATCAGCCTCCCCAGGACTTGAAGTGCAGTTTTTGATAGGGATATGCCCGCATTATTGCAGTTAAGAAAGAGAAGATGATGAGATGTATTTCATATAGGATAAAATATCCCATATTTATGGCCTTTTTAGAAAAAACTAATATACACATCTAAATTTAACTGACACACGCAGACACACACGGAGGGTAACGGTGGGTAATGGTAGCTCTAAATGCTTTGTGGCTGTTGTTGCTGCTTAGAGGCATTCCCTAACATGAGCTCCTGTATTGCACAGGTCTGCGATCTGCTGATTTCAAAATCACACTTCTGAAAATGTTCCTCAGCTTACCCTAAAAAATCTTAAGAATCCTCTTTGGAAAATGTGAATTTACTTTCCAGGGGGTATAGAAACAGCCTACCCACATGAATCTATTAAATTTTAAGAACTGCATTCATGTTACTCTGATTTTACGTTGCATGTAGGTGGAAGTGATTTCACAAGCGAGTACAAGGTTTGAGCTGAATAGAAGACGCAAATATTACGGATTCATTCTTTAAGAGGGTTTATCTATAAAAGTAACAGAGTTGGCTCAGCTATAGAAGTTGTGGAATAATTACACTTTACTTTGCTAATATATGTTGTATCCTTAACAGCCGGAAGACTCCCATCTGGGCAATTAAACTCTTCTCTTCAAATCCTTCTATGGACTGCTGCATAAGATTAACTACAAAAAAAAAAATAGTAGTTCTTCACTCTGTATATAAACCTCCTTTTGCAAACATTTGCTCAGCTGCTTCTTGAACTGATAGTGCACTATTTCTATGACCAGCTTTTCCTCTTTTCTATATTCTAACCTACCCATTGTGCGAAAAAATGCTGCCCAAATTCTTTATCTGCTTGTCTCCTCCTGAGTTTCAGTCAATGACCTCTTGTTTTCAAATTAGTCACTATCTCCAGCTGCTTATTGACATCAGTACATTCCTTTCAGGGTCCTCTATCGCTCTATGGGGAGCCCCCTTCATGTTCCTTTTCCCAAGGAATAGTCCATGTCTGATCAGTCTTTCTTCGCACTTGCCCCAAACCCTGAATAATTAGGTTTCCTTTCTACCATATTTTCCTAGTTCCAATTCATTCTAATAAAACTTCCAGAACTGAAAAAAGTAACAAACTATGGCTCTTTTAGAGTAATCTCTCCCAGTTTATACACTAGACTATTAAAAAAAAAAAAAAAAAGCATTGATAGCTTGTTTGCTTTTTGGTATAGGTTTGAAACCTATACAGACCATAAGAGAAACCATCTAAAACATTAAGTCTACATAAAATATACTAGGAAACACCAACCACCACCACCTTTCCAGTGGTCACTAATTCTTTTTACCATAGAGGCTTGTCGAATCTGCTAGGTGTTTTTATTGATGTTCCTTTTATGAGCTACAAATTGATGACTCTACAGGGTCAATAGTGTCATAGAGCTTTAAGGCTCTAAGCATCAGAATGTGTTTTGCAAAGACAACCACTGAATATTGTTTTAAACAGCTTGTTCTAAACAGTGAGGGCTCCCTGATCAGCACGGGCTCTACTGTATAGAGCTGTCCTATACATTCACTCTGCACTTGAGTGCATAGCTGGGGGCCCAGCTCTCACTGTGATTAATTATCTTCTGGGAAAGCCTGCAGGAACGAGCACTATTTGCCTAATTGTGTTGCCAGGGTAACTCATTACATAAAAGTTACAATACATAAATGCAGCTCATTTGAAGAACTGGTATCGCAACATATGATATGTTTACACGGACACAAAGGACTTTTCTTTCAGAAACTGAAATAGGAACATTTCAGGAATTAAACGGGGAACCGTGCTGCTCAGCCATGAGGCCATCTTGTGGAGGGCATAGCAGTGCACAAACCAAAAAAACTCCAGATTTGGGGTCTCACTAGCCTGCATTTTTTTTTTCCTAGAGGAAATATTCTACATCAAGCAAACACACATTGGCAGGATTAGCACTGCAAGAGATTCAAACATAGAAAATGAAAATAAACACATTTTAAATTTAGGATTTTTTTTCACTATAAATTTTCCTCAATAATTCTACCTACTTCTATTCCCACTTAACTCTTAACTTGAATGTTTTTTTAAAAATAATCTCTTTCTTACACTATATATTCTTTCACATATAGTACCTTAAATTTTATTTTCATGGATACACTGGACCCTGGGTTCAAATAATATTCCCTCCTTTACTTGAAGTACATCAGAAATAACTAATGCCCTTGAAGTTACTCCATCGGTAAAACTGAAAAACAGAGTTTTCTTAGTATTTGAGCCAGGACATAAAAAATAGTAGACTGAATCCATTTTAACTCTAATATGGGCAAGCATTTGCTTTCATAAAATCCTTTCAGACCGGAGCTCACCCTACAACTTCATTATGATTGCTCAATCCACAGAGGACACAAGCAAAACCTCAGCAAGGGGTTCAGATTAGCCAAAATCATTTGATCGTGATGACTCAGAAGGCGAATTAAGGCATCTTTTGTTTTGCCTTAAAATGTCACGCTGTACAGTGCATCTGTTCAGGAGCTGACTCACCAGAGCCGCCGACAATAGCGTGGTGGGGACAAGGAAAAGGACCCGCGGAGGGACCTCCTGGGCCAGCCCAGGCCACCGCACGCCACTCATCCATTATAATCACCCTTTTGAACGGGGGAGAAGGAAATGGTTCGCCTTTGCTAAATCAAATCTGTTTTTTTTTTCTTCCTGGGTTTTGCCATTCCGCAATCAATACTTTCCAAGGAGTTTGGGATTCACGTTTGCCTCCGGTTCGTCTCATCTCCCTCCAGCTAGTTCAAAGAGTGAAAAAATGGATGGTCAGCAAACCCCGAACAGCTGCTAGCTGGATTAATATCTGAAAATCAAACTATTACCTACACTATCCAAACCCCTCAGCTGAGAAAAATGAAAGCAGGGATACCCATAATCTCATTCTTTTCTTTGTCATGCCAGAAATACTCAATAAAAATGTCTTGCCATATACCACTTTTTCAGTCTTTACAGCGTTTACAACCTTTTCTAGATCACAAGAAAAGGGGCAATAGCTGATTAGCTCAGAGACGCTGTGAATTTGAAGTGAGGAAGGAACATCAAGTAAACGAACCTAAATCAGTTTATCTTCTGTAGTAACTAAAGATAGAACTTGCTAATACATCAAGAATGTTAAAACTCTTAGCAGACTTCAAATTCAGAAAAACTGTATCAGAAGTGCAGTAAGCACACTTATATAGAAAACCTGTTACATAGGAAGAACATCAGTTTAAATTCAAACCATTTATCATTTTCAGTCTGTATTCAAATCATAAAGCACACACACAGAGTTAAACCTCCTGAACTCCTCACTCAAAACTAAAGTATGTCTTCAGCAAGGCAAATCAGAGGTGACTTTGGTAACTGCCTTAAAATTTTAACATTCATTAGGAAGTAGTATCAATATTTAAACATGCTACTGTAAGGGCAGATTGGACACTGCTTAGTTTGCATTACTGTGAGGGGGAGAGAATCAGGGCTGTATAGCTCCTCTGCATATGGAATATACTACTAAAAATAATTACAGCATTAAGGTAAGTGATAAGTGCTAGTTCCCTGTTACTGGAGCAATTAAACAGAAGGATATGCTCACGTTTAAAACTTTCCCCCAGCACGATGCCAGAATGACCGCAGTGAACAGCCGCCGCTGGTCTCTAACTGCTCTAGCATCTAATCTCATTACTGAACGTGGCGATCTGAAGGGTGCGCACAGAGGAGGCTGCTGTCCTCGTGGCACAGAGGATCCCCAGGTTCACTCAAACCTCAACGCAGCAGGCGACGCTTGCCGAGGGTGTGCGGGGCCAGGGGCCGCCCGGGGGCCGAAGCCCTCTGAATCACGAAGGCAGCCGGGGGCCGCAGGGGGTCTGCAGGGCCCGGGGACCCGCGCCGGCTCTCGCGGCCTTCCCACCACCTGCGTTCATTAGAAGAACGCAGATGGGCTTTTTTTTTTTTTTTTTTTTTGGGCTTCTCCTCTTGGCTTGCTCGGAACGGTGGCCCCAGCAGCCCCAAAGAGCCAACGCTGGCCCTGGGGAGCGCAAAATCGTGACCCGCTCAGCTCCATATCCCTATCTGTATCCTGTGGGAAGGGGTTCCTGCTAGCTGCTCTTGGCATAGCAAGGGATAGGAGACACGGCAACAGGCATGACTGGGAAATATGAATTTACGGTGTGTTTAATGGAATAAGTATGAGCACTAATTCAATGGGCACCAGGAGAAAGGAACTGTTAATAACGAAGGCGTTTACTGTTAACTGTCTAGGAGAATGTAGGAAAGTAAATCACCGCATGAAAAGGGAGCTCCTTTTCTAAACCTACCCCATTAAAGCACCCACTAAAGAGCCAAAGCATTTACTCACTGCTTTCTACTTTCCCACTGCCGAAACTAAGTACTCCTCTATTTACTTTGATTTAAAACTGCATTATTGTCTACTTTCTAATAAACCAGACAGTGGAACAAGAAACTCAAATTATTCTAAGTTTATTCTTAAAACTTCTCTCTCTTTTTTTTTTTTTTTTTGAAAGACTGAAGGCCTTAATCCTTAAAAGCCTTTTTGAAAGAAATGTTACTAGATGCTGGCCTTGCAGCTGGGCCCAGATTGAAAGTGCACTTACATTTTTTTATGTTTAGAACTGAAGGACTCTAAAGTTAGTCCTCGCACTCCACATAAAAGCTTTGGAAAATGGCATTCTTTGCCTCCTCGTGCAATTCAATTCTCTTAAGAAAAGGAAATGGAAAGAAAGATCCCATGTCCAGGGCTCCGGGCCCCTTTGATCATTTGACGAACACTGGATCCTCAACCTGGGCCTCCAGCTTCTCAGGGCAGACAAAGAGGGCCCCGGCCGCACAGGCCGGGCCGCGGCTCCCGCCAGAACAAAACCTTTGGCGGCCGCACAGTGTGACAGCCTGGGAAAGGCCCACCTCGGCAGGGCCGCGCTGCCCGCTCTGCCCTTTGATCCTTCAGTTAAGCCCCCAGCCAGAGCCCCAGGTCAGGGGGATTTCCAGCGGCACGGCCCCCGTCGGCAGAGGGGAGCGGGTCAAGAACAAAATGGGGGCGAGCGCTCTCAGCAAGGCCCGCGCCGCCCTTCTCCGGCCAGTTTCACATGACTTGTCGCGCTTTGTGAGGCGCTAAGCCCGCACTTAAAATGGAATTTGACATTACATGGTACAATGGAGTCAATAAATGGCATTCTTGGGTGCTTCTACAACAAAGTCAACCCTTCCTTAAGTGGTTCAGAGGCCGAAGCTGGAAAATACTTCTCATTTACTTCTTGCTGCAAGACTATACTTCAAATCTGGCTTGTCCTGCGGCTTTCTCTTGCTGAAGACCAAAATGAGTCAAAGGTGAACATTAGTTATACTGGGTACCATTGCTTTCATTTTTGAAGGCCAGGCTGTTACACGCCATACATCAAGGATCTGAAATATCCCGGATGAAAACCCGTTTTCCAGCGGGAACAAAAATTTAATCTCATTCCACTGCCAAGTTTTCAGGATGGCGCCGAGGAGAAGACAGGCACAGAGCTTCTTGGAAGATCTCTGGAAGTTCAGGTTGGATAAATCCTATTAACAGTCAGAATAAGGGCAGGAAAAAGTGCTCAGCTCTTGTGTCCCGAGGAACAGCACATCGCTGTGTGCCCCAGCGTGGACACACGAGGGTCAGGAAGTGACAGAGGACTGAAAAGTATGGAGTCTTCTGAAGATTTTTAGTAGTAACCGCAAGACAAAGAACTATATATTATTATAAATGTTATTCCTCTGTATCAACTAATAGATGTTATTATAATGAATCCTTCTTCTTTTAAATGCAAAAGCATCATGCCCGATCAAGGCAGTGTAGGCGTTAAGCAAGGTCAATGATTATTCTTTGCTTATTTCCAGCCACACAAGATCTCTCTTACTCTTGAAATGCAGTCCTATGCAACTGCGATACAAACATAGCCAAAGGCATTTGGGAGGACACAACTTACAAATAAAATTGACCATGATGTCTTTAGTATACGACGAGATTAACATACTTCTTTTTGAAAGCAGAAATCAGTAGTTAAGATGTTGCTTTTTTGCTGGTTTTTTTTTCCTGAGATATAAAGGTTATTTCACAGTATTTCCCACACTGAATAATTTACTAGTCCATAAGAGGCCCCATCCTCCAGGAAACTGTAATGTTTTGTTGTAATGGAAGAATATATATTTATGCTGAGGAAGATGATTTCCCACTACACAAGCAGTACTAGTACATCTCACAGATCAGGAAAGCAAAGCACCGAAGTCAGAGGACTTGTCCAACACTGCGCAGACACTGCTAGAGCTGGGATCAAGGCACTAGGCAATTTATTTTCAGATTATTGCCCAATTCACTAGAGCCCTTTTACTTCTGAAAGGCAAATTTGTGCAGCCCCCAGCACACAGGAGCCTCCCTTTCTAGGCACTATGATTGCAAAGGACAAACATGGAAAGACAAGTAACTGTATTTGGCTGTTGCTGCTGGCGAGGTGATGGCTGACTGTGTAAAAGCCAGGAAGCAGCCCAGGAACCAACTCAGATAACCACTAAACAACGATTACATAGCCCCAAGGTGTCTCTTTTCCGTACTTGCAAACCCTATTTTAAATGCCAAAGTTAAAATACAAATACTCCTCAGCGGCACAAACACATCTGCTCATTCATAAGGCGTTTGCTTTTGGTGGTGTGTTTTGAAACCACTATGAGCGAGAAAGCACGACTTAAGGACGTTCGGGAACGAGTACAATTTGCCTCTAATTTATTCGAAGGCTTTCTGCGACTATCACTGCCCGGGTTGTCTTGGCAACGCAAGCACATCTTTCAGGACGGAGAACGTAACAAGGCTTTGGATTCTCACCTTTGGCCATTTTATTGAGAACCATGTCAATTAGAATGTAGGTTCCACTTCTTCCTGCTCCGTCACTGCCAAAAGAAAGGGAAAGAGAAAAAGAAAGCCCATCAGTGTGCATCTAGGCGCAACAAAAAGGTACCTGCCGTCAGCATCACGCTACGTTGCATGAGGCAGGGAGGGCAGAACAAGGCTAAAACGCAGGGTATTGAGAGGGAGAGAGGAAGCCTGCACTTAATTAAGGCGAGATTCATGTGAGATTAACCCTTTGTCTGCATGGGTAAGAGGGATCTGTTTGGATTTTTAAGCCGAGCTCTGTTTATGCAAAATTTTAAGCAGCAGTGGAAAAGCCAGTAATCTTACACTGGGAAGCCATTTTGATGCATAAAGTGTACATATAATGAGCTTATCGTCACTTGGTATGGGATGAAGAAGCACCAAATAAGCTGGCTGCAAGAGAACTGCAGCACAAGAGCACCCAGAAGCATCCCCAAAGCTTGCAGGGTGCATTTGAACACAGCAGTCAGAGGCAACCCATGAACAGCCCTGGCCAAAAAGCTGCCCTATAGTCTTTCCCTGTAGAAAATGGGATAGGGACCATCTGATCTTGAAAAATAATGAGCAATTTGATTCTGATTTTTACCCTTTAATTCTTTTTCACAACCAACCAACCCAATCACACACAAAAAAACCCCACATTATCATGCAATTCCTGAGAGAAACAGTAACTTTTGGGTAGCATTAGTTCTTCCCCAGAGATGGGGGAGCAAGCCCCGGGAAGAAGAAAGCTCCCTCATCTGGATGCAGCCTGTGTCCCACTCTGAGAGTAGCTCGTAATTGCCAGCGTGATGCTCTTTTAGAGCTGCTGTTAGCAAACATAATTAAGACTTTAAGTAAAAGCCTTTTTCTTTTCCCTTCCCACCCCAAAACTTTTATAAAGGTGCATGTGTGACCAATTAGACTGGCATGCAGTTCTATTAATTAAGCCATTATTTTTATTGATAGCTCAATTTGTCTACAAGAGTTAATGAAAGGAAAAATAATGCAACAGTGTGAAGCGTGTTATTGTTTTCCATTTACAGGCAGGCTGTGAAACGTAATTTTTGTTAAGTCTCTGCAGACAGAGGTTTTTTATCAGTTACTAGAGCCCTTCTTAGTGAGAAGGAGGTAACACTAATTTTTTCTTTTCCTCCTCACTTTGCAGAGTGCCTCCTTGCAGCTGGCGTAGGTGGCCCTGCTCCTCACTGCGGGGACACAGGTGAGAAACACATTCCCCCAACCCTTGCAGCAGCAAAGACGACTGCCATGTATGAAACAACTGTTCTTCTTAGTCGTACTTATTTTTTTGTGTTCCTTATTTCCAAGAGTATCTTAGGTAGATAAATGCAACACTCTTCTTGTATCTTGGAACCTCCCAGGGCAAAACAATTATTAATAGCACTATTTTCAAGTTTTTTATTGACTTGTTCGATAGCTTTCATTTACATTCATCAAACTGCCAGGCCTAAAGATAATCTATGCTTAAAGGATTACTCAGTCTCTGGGTAGGTTTCCATTTCTGGACACTGTCCTGTTCTTATCATGATCACTAAAAGCAAACAAAGAAGAAATAAAGCAGAATAGAGTGTTATTGAAAATAAAAGGCTCAATTGGCAATGTATGGGACCACTATAATTTTGAAGCAGATTTATGAAATTAAAGTGCTATATATATTTGGAAAAGTGTCTGTGGACTGCAATTTGTGAAACAACATCTACAAAATCATAGTAAAGGGTAATTGTATTATGGAAATGGATGCTAAGCACTAATTATCATTAGGAGACATATGAATTATATGTAATACCTTTGGCCGACCTTACTGTATGTTTAGTGGTTCATCTAAGGCTTTAATTTGCCCATTTTCATTACACTTATATTATATATTACAAATAAAAGTCTCTCTAAAGCTATTTTAGAAATTGTACTTGCCTGCAGTGAACAACTACTGGACAAGAGCGACCCCTGTAGCACTTGTTTACTTTTCTGCAATAAAACAAACACAAAAAAATAATGAAACATATTACATAACTGTTTCTTTAACCATCAAAAATAAACAATAAAAAGTAAATATTGTGGGTCTTTAAAGAAATAGTCAGTTTAATCATTTTGTAACACAACAAGCAATTTTAATATATGTAATTTCTTTAAAATTAGCTTGTTTGCCCATTGAAGAAACTCCCAACACTACCTCTTTGCAGCTATTAGCTAAACAAAATAAATTATCTCTTTTCTCAAATGTCTCATATGTTAGCTCTAAACTAAAATTATGATAAGATTCCTTAATTTTAGAGACTAACTTTGAGTTCATGAGCTTGCTTAAAGAAATACCTGAGGAGCTGAATCCAGAATTAAAAATGGGCAGCCCAGTAAATGATGTATAATTGGTGCTTATTTGTAAAACAAATCCTCTCCAGAAGAGCAAATAGCAAATCTTTGGAAAAGCTTCTCACGAACTTCTAAAATATATACTATTCATGGTAAAAATAACTAAAACCACCAGCAAGCTCTACTGCTTTGAATGGAGTGCAAAGCTCTTACAGTCCTAACACTTACAGTCCTCCTCTCCAGCCTCCTCGTTGGAGATCACAGAGGTAAGAGAGTGTCAAACGGCTACAAAACAGATTTGTTGACACCTCAGTGCAGTAAGGGATTGAGTAGCACTGAGGCAAACCAAGATACTCAGTCTAAGACTCTGAATGCAGCCCCCAAAATAGTTTAAGTCTGTTAAATCTACAAAACCCAAATCCCAAAGATTTTCCTCCGCTCTGGAGAGTTTCACATGTAAAGTACACTGTATGCCCCAAAACATGAAACATGCACCCACACGTTAACAAGGCAAGCTGAATAAAGGACTTATTTATTCAAGCATTTATTTGAGAAATCAAAACCTTTCACATTTCTTGGTTAGATATTTCAATTTACTAGAGGGTCTCCTCTAGTAAACTGCTCCTTCTCCGGGGATGCCAGATGCTCCTGTGGGCAGCGGGAGCCTTGAAGAGCATCCTCACTGTGGCACTAACCCAGGGCGCTCTCGGAATGCCCCAACTGCAGTTTTACGGCATTGTGAATTGTAAAGCACAACTAACCTACTGAATCATTTAGTTCTTGGCTGTTCATCCATTCAGTAACATCTGTGCTGTGAAAACATGCATATATTTTTAAATATTGCATAGATTATAGCCTGAAGAGACCAAAAGGGAGATTGTGTGGATACCCAGAACTCAACTCAAACAGGCTATGGAGATGTTGGTTACGTCCCATGAATCCACGCTTTTATATTCTGTTTTTTATCATTTAAGATCTCAGCAAACGCCGTAACAACACTAAGTTCCTGAAATGACTCCCCTTAGATATCAGAATGCAGGATTTTTCAGTTTTTGCTCTTTCTCTCGCATATATAAATCCTAGAGACTTTCTGTGTTTCTATTCTATCTATGTAGGTAATTAACGTCAGAGAACAACCGAGTTTGCATGAAATAAGCAAGGTGGTAAGCCACTGAGAACTACCTGATGCTGGAAACTGAATGACACATTTGTATATCCAAAATAAATGTCTATGCAGACACCACCAAGTAAAACTTACACATTTGATATGGACTTGAGCTGCAGTAGGGTTCACAAATGCAGTATTTAGTTCTTGAGAATCATAGCTGAGAATCAATTCTTTATATACGATGAAAAACCCGATACCATTTTTTCTACTGTGCAGTAAATTGTATTTTAAATGTCCGAAGCAGGACCTGATACAAGAAGTCTGCATTCTTGCACGTGCAGCGGGTCACCCCTCACCCCTGCTTCATGAGCTCTAGGGGAGAGTAGCTTCTGCATTGCAAGTATTACATAAAAGCTAATAGCCACAGAAGGGCATTTACCATTTCTGTTTCTGCTTGTGTGGTTCCTTTGTTCGTTGCATGGCACCACTAATATGACATTAGCATGTTGTGACTAACCACCTCTTGAGGTCCTAATACAGCTCTGAGGTAAAATGTGAACTAAGCCTATCAGTAAACCAGACGCAGCCAGGGACGCATGTTATGGAAAGACACCTTATGTTTGTCAGTTTTATTGAAGGCGTTTCAAACATTTTCATTATCACACATTTCAGAAAACACATTGAAACAAAGGGTTGCAATCCAGCTGATTCTTAGCTTTGCCTAGATCTAGCTTAGGAGAATATCTACAAGTGCAGCAACATCGCATGTCATTCTTAGCGGTGCCTCATTAGAGCGAGCTGAAAATTCACCAGTAAGCAAAGTTCTTGAAGGTTTAAGAGAATATATATTATATATATAAGAAATATATACATATACAGGAAGAATTAACTCGGAGAGAATGATTAGTAATACAAACCAACCCTTGGCTCATTGAGTGAAAAAGGAAATCATCATGCAAACCATCAGCAAGCAAAGGTCAGAGGTCGTTAGAGGCTCAGAAAAGGGGCTTCCCACATTGTCCCTGCAGCAGAGTCACAGTTTCCAATGATCACTTTTGTGACTATGCAACTGGGCTCATATTACTAGCTGCAACATCACAAAAATGACACTGGCAACCGCTAATTAGCTGGCAAAATAAGAATTTGTCCGTTTTTAAAGTGAGCAGTGTTAGTAAATGCCATTGCACACAGCAAGAAGTGATAGCATAATAGATATATATTTTAAGCAAAGCCCTCACATGTGATGCTAATTATCTTTTAGCTTAGCAGTCCCTCTTTAAAGTGTAAATGTGCTCCCTCTGGGCTCAAGAAATATTTAATTACACATATCAGTGCATGACTAACAAGCTAGTCCAGAGCAATAATGATTGGCCTATTGTTCAAAATGAAATTAGGACTCCAGAAGCAGTTAAGACTGACCAGTGGTTTCTGCAGTAACTTCGGCTCTCAGGGACTGTATTTGATATAGATTTTAAAAAATACGTAGAATAATCTCTTTGTGGCAATGTGTACCTACATTATTGAGGTATGATAGACTCTTCCTCAAGGTTGAATGTATCTGCTAAATGCAAAATCATCTCAAACACTGTGTGATACATAATAAGAGAAATGTGAGCTTTCAGCTTTCACAGAGACTTGCAAAATTTACTTTAATAAAAATTAGAAGGTCTGTATTTCCACCGACTCTGGGCAAGGTAATTTTGGGAATCCAATTTTTCTTGGTGATGAATTATAAAAAATAGAGGGTTGGTTATGTATATGCTTAATTTCATATATGTATGTGAATATATAAATATACACACATATCCATATATATATACAAACACACTGAATGCACATAAAAACATAGATATTGAAAGAAATGACAGCAGCCTCTGCCTAGCACTACTTTACTATGGGTATGGTAGTGCTCTGCCAGGCATCTATTCTTGGGGCTTTATGACCCAGTTGTAATTCAGCAGACGTTGTACTTTAACTTGGAAGCTTCAGGTGCAAAACATTTATTCTATAAAGGAATTCCAAACACATTATTTCAGCAGTAGTGCATTAGTTTTTGTTGTTAAAAAACAAAGAAAACCAGCAATATCAGATGACCAAAACTCCTAGCCTGTGTTTTCCAGGTGATGGGGACACCCCGTTGCACAGCCCCCGCAGGGCCCACATCTCTCACTGATGCCCACGGGGTGCACAGCACGTGGGGGACATGCCTGCGGAGGCTCTTTCTTACTCCAGTTATAATCAGGAGCAGATTCCCCTGCCATTGCCACAGAGCAGGCTCGGACGCTGCGTTGGAGCAACCTTCACGGTTTAGTGGAACCCCGTGCGAGTTCCCACGAGCGAAACCCACTTCTGCAGTACCATAAGCAAAGGAAAAATCGACCTGTAACATCATATCAAAGCCTGCATTTGAACCCAGAGATGAACACCCTGAAAACTCAATTACAGTTTTGACTCCATCCTTAAGGCCAGTGCTTCCTTCCTCCCCTATTTGTTTTGCACTTCCACACGCATCCTTATACTCTTAGCTAGCCACTGTCCACGAGGATTCAGTGGCTGCACTCTGTCACTTGACCTGCAGTGGGGGATATTTCCCTCTGCTTTGAAATCCTCGTAATATGCAAGAGAACACCGAGGGATGCAGAATGGCAGCCAGTCCCGTATTTTAAGGGCCATATCTTGCCACTAGCCAGCTGCGTAACCACCTCCAGCGGGATGTGAACCCGGTGCCTGCACACAACGCCAGCAGCAGCAGCCAGGGCAACGGGTGCTTATCGAAACCCAAGCTCAGGCCTTTGGAGCACGGAGCCCCTTTTCATCCCTTCGGGAGGTCGCAGGGACATGAGGGTGTGGGGAGGGGAACGTGCGATCCCGCAGGCGCATTTGGAGCCGAGACGCTCTCCGCGAGGCTGCGGATTCACGGCTACATGTGAGCACCTACGTGCGCTGCCTTGGCGCAGCCTGCAATCAAATGAAGATTATTTCGCGCCAATATTTATCTGGTGCAGCTTTAATTTGCAGATTAAATTTTAGATAGACATAGCAAACATGAGGAGGTGGAAGGGACTTCCGATATTCTTTTTTGGCCTTTGTGTATTTATCTTTTAAAGCCCCGTTCTCTTTCCTTCACATTCCCCGGGGTATACTTCCTGGCTATTTTCCTCAAATTTGTGCCATTCTTCACCTACAGAAAGCCTAGAGACTGTCAGGTCTCTGCAACCAGGCACAGCCCCTGGAAAGTTGGCACTGCTGTATGACCCAACAGTGACTAGGTTTTTCTTTGGTGGGCCCATACCACAGAATTTATGTGTGAGATTCCTGCAACGAGAACCATTGAGGAGCCAAGCAACAGGCCTTAGAGTTGCAGACCAGGGAAATATTGGTATACCAGAGAAATACAGAGGCACTGAAAAACTGTACGAAGGGACGGGAAACGGGTGTATCAAAACCAGGCAAGAGGTTTTTGGGAGACAACATGGAAAATTAGCTGACACAATGCAGCCTGCTTGCCAGTTTTGCTCTTACTGTCTCACTGTGGCATCACAGGCTGAGGGACCCCCTTTCAAAACAGAAAGAGCAAAGGCCAACTGGATGGACGTACAGCTGCTTCGGTTCCCCAGACTGCTGCTAACGGGGATACACCGTTATACTTTGTGTGTTACCTGCGGAAATCCAGAAGCGATCGGGTGGAAGTGGGAACTTTCTGATCATTCCAGCTAAGGAAGTGGAACTGCGTCACTGTGCGCGTCTCGTTGGTCTGCAGGTTCTTCAGGTAGAAGCTCCTCACGAGGAAATCCTCGCACCAGATGTGCTCGGAGACCAGGTTCACCTAGAGCACACAGGCAGGAGCAAACGCAAGTCAGGGATTGCAGGTGCAAGTGGTATCTTCAAAACCAAATGGATGTCTGGAAGGAAGGAATTGCACCAAAGCTTTATTTTTCACTAGCAACAGATTGCAGCTAGAAGCATCATTTGTTATTTAGCAATCGCTGCAGCTTTCAAGAAGGGTTTAGGCGCCACTGAGATTTGATTGAAAAATATTTTAAAAATTCTCGACAGTTTTAGTGCAAACTGAAAAATCACTAAATTATATGTTAAGCTGCCCATCACCTTACCCTGGAAATGCCCCATATGACCTGCTCAGGACAGCCCGAGTGGCCTCAAAAATCCCGTAATTCAATTCACACGAGAAGTTAAAGTCAATTTCTTGTGCTATGTAGAAACCTAAATATGAAACATGCAGGTCGTGCACAGTTATATGTTCGTCTAACATATAAATATGTAGCTATAATTCTTCACATTTAGTTTTTCTTCATATTGGGCCACTGTTGTATTTTTTTTTCCTTCATCTACTCAGCTGAACAACTAGAAAAATATGATAGCCATGATCAATGCTGTATTTTAACAAAACTCTATGGCTTGATACCTTGGGCTAGATTCATAGAGCGGCAAATATATATATACACATACATATAGATATATGCATATGTATGCATATATACTTGAAATTGAGGCACAAGGCAAAAAATCAATAACACTAATGATGAAAGCTACATACAAAGCCTTTAAATAAATATATACATGCAGCTTTCCTAACATTAAATTCACTAGTCATAAACATACCATTTTCCTATAATGCATAAATAAGTACTTTCACATTTTAATCACTACTACAACAGTTTTACAGAGAAAGTTGTTGTCTCTCCTTTTATCACTGTAACACTTGGCTCACTACTAGAAATAATCCAAATGTAAACTATCTTGCTGTTAAAATATTGCCACATTTTCTTGCAAATCTATCAAGACTCAAAAGCCCACTGAGAATACTCAGGAGACCTCGGTTCACTTTACAGGTGAGATCAGACTAAACAGTATTTTGCCCTGCCCGAAATCAATCCCCACACTTACTGCGACACTGACAAGCAGAGATTTTGCTTAAGTACCTCGTAGATGTGGTAGAGATTTGACCCTTCATCTGGCCAATAGTGGTAACACTGTTTGATGCCATTTTCGGTGAGGGGTGTCAGCATGACAATAACGACACAGCCGTTCTCCCAGACCATCTGCAGACAAAGAAAGACACCGTGGCCACATTGTGACTGCCTAATTACTGCGTGACATGTATAATTACTCCACTCAGACACACAATCAAAATTTA
Organism: Crypturellus tataupa; assembly: GCA_034781795.1. Classification (NCBI taxonomy): domain Eukaryota; kingdom Metazoa; phylum Chordata; class Aves; order Tinamiformes; family Tinamidae; genus Crypturellus; species Crypturellus tataupa. Next base: position 231,509 of record JAWLRI010000159.1, read on the forward strand.
TTCCATTCACAGGAAATTTATTTCATTTTCATTAGACACTTCTACTCTGCAGCTGCTTTCAAATCCCTGAATAAACTGGCACCATATTTTGCATGCTTCCATGAAATATTAAAGAATTTCCAGTGAATTCAATACATGTCTTTTACAAAATCTCCCCTTGCTCCCAGCAGCGTGTTCAGCTGCTTTTCTTTCAAACTTCCAGGTCCACAAAGGAAACCCTGAACAAGGCTTTCAAAAGACACAACTACTTGGGTTGATATTTAACACTAAAGCAGCATGGGCACATGTAGTTAGCAATATATTGACCGACTAAACAATATATTGACCCACTAAAGTAGCAGCATGGACTGGGTGATGTATCCTCACCCGCCACCTTGTTGCAGTTTGTCAAGTAGCAAATGCTGCTGGACCACTGAAACCTCTGAAGTACCTGGAAGAGTTACAAAAGTTGCATCCGAACAGCAGTGAGAAGGAAAAGGCAGAATGAAACCCAAACCGAAACTAACCACCCACAAACACTTCTGATGCCGATAGCTCCCTTTCAAAAAATACCTTTTTGGACCTTGGGGGGGGGGGGGGGGGGG
>JAWLRI010000159.1:242329-255125 GCA_034781795.1 Crypturellus tataupa
AGACCCGTTTGGATGCAGCCCTGTGCCATGTGCTCTAGGTGGCCCTGCGTGTGCAGGGGGGTTGGACTAGATGACCCTAGAGGTCCCTTCCAACCTTAGGCATTCTATGATTCTGTGATTACAGAGCAGAGAAACAGCTTTTCAGTTTCAGTCACTCCATGCCTGGAGAAATCTAGATTCTGTACACACTTACTAAACAAAATATTTAATCAAAGAAATACTTGATCCTAACACTGATTTCCCCTATTACAGCAGGACACCAAAATTGCCTAAATGCTTAAATTAGAATGAAAAAAGAACAGAACATATCCATCACCATATCTTTGTATGATTAATTTCGATTTCTTTGTCAGCAGCAAAGCTTAGAAAGAATTTGTTCTTTAAGTGCCTCCTTTAGAAACAGAACATTTTTGCCACATAGAAAGGGGCAGTTACTGGTAAAAATATGCAAAACAGATTTACAACATGAAAATACACCGAAATGCAAAAATACCTATTTAAAAAATCTAGTCCTTAGAAATCATAAAATGCCATTTCAAAGGAGCTAATGTGATACTTGATATTTCATTTTTACATTAAGAAACATATTTTAAAATATGATCCCTGATGCAAGGAATCACTCACTAAGGTTAAAAAAATCATATTTTTTATCTCTAATTACCACATACTGAAGACAAAAATCACTAGTTACTTGAAAATTTAAGCCAAAACAACAACTTAAATTATTTCAGACAAAAACCATTTGCTCTCTGCTTCTAAAATAGATGTTCCGCTTGAGCATCTAAATATTCAGGCACCCAAAATCCCCAAAACCCTTTTCAAAAATGTCCTGATGTGGGAAAAGGTAGGAAATTGTGGCCTGGCAATCACATAAAATTATCTTTAACAGGGATCAATTGACCTTTAACAATCACAGACCAAGTGAAGCAGATTAAGAACTCCTAATATACGATGGTGCTTTTGACATTTTTACCTCTACGTTCTCTAGCCTCAGAAGTCTCTAAATCCGTAATGCAAAATAACGCATAGAAGTGAGCGCTGTTGCTGGTAATGACCCCAGCTGGCTGTAGCACTGGCCGCCAGCAGCCTCAGGAAGCCTCCGGGCGCCCTCCTGCACTGAGCGGAGCAGCGGCTGCAGCGGAGCCGTTGGATGAACGCGGGCAGCACCAGAACGCGCAGCCTGCCCTGCTGGTGCGTGTGGCAAAAGCCAAGGGCTGCACAAGCACGTGGACAGGCTGTGTGCAAGGCAAACTCAGGTCTGCGCATGGGTAAACCTGTCCTGAGCCCTCATTTTGCAAAAATTTATGTGGCCCCTTAACTTGACGCAGTGGAGTGGCACCTTGGCTTTCCACTCAGCTAAGTGCGTGAGGATTTAAGTATTTCGAGGACCTGGGGTCTGTAAGAACTACAGATTTCAACAGAAACATTCACAGCACACAGTGTTAGGTCCCTTGTGATTTGGAGCAAGCCAACTCATCCTGACTGTGCTCTTAGGAGAGTCAGCTCTGAAAATCAGCGAGTCGGAGGCTGCAGGCTAATGAAGGAGATCCGGCCCTAAATGCGCGACTAAAATCTGAATACTTTGGCTTGAGGTTTTCCACAGCATTTCTAGATCAACCAGTCTTTAGCAGGGTTTGCTGTATTAAAAGATGGCTTTAATATCCATACACAAGATTTTTACAAGTTTCAACAAACGAATATATATTTCCCCAACAACTTGATTACAAACTGAATACAATTTTTTTTTTTTTATATACCTTACAGAACAACAGTTGACTCGACACGGATTCGGCTTTCGAAGAGATGTTCAACTTACCTGCCAGAAGTCAGCCCCAGTGGCGGGGAGCGGGCCCTGGGTGGCAATATATGCAGGGTTTCGGGGGTCGTGGTCCAGCTGGAATAAAGACAGGGAACACGGGCTTGATTTCGTTACAGAAAACTCCCTGGCGGTGGCAGAGGCAGAAAATAAATGTCAGAGCAGTAACAAGGCCTGACATGTCCCTCTCCCGTTTATTGGCAAGCAGATAATTTTATTTCTACTTATAAGCTCAGAGGAGATCTTTTTCCACAAAAGACTGATGCTACTATATAAATATCTGCACATATGATGAGCAATGTCCTATGTGCTCAATATATGCAAGATAAGAGCATTTATGGTGGCTGACAAAAGCATTTATTTAAGATCAGCACTCATGGTTACATAGCAACCTAGGAGCCATCTGAAACATTTTTCGACACCGAGTGTTAAGAATGCCGGGCACATCTAAATATGTTCTCCAATTCCACCATGCCAGCCAAGGGCACAGGCAACTAAAAAAGAGCAAAAATGGGGAACAAATTCAGTTGCTGGCTTCTTCTGGTTAGCCCCTTGGTCTAAGCGTATGGATTTGGCCTCAATAGATGTTCTGCTTAAAGACCTTAATTATAACATTTAATTCAAGGAGCTGAAATTCACTGAGCAGAAGAAATAAAGAATCTGAGAAACAAAAGCTATCAGGAGTAAATGGGATTGGTGTGCTATAACGAGCATTTTCCATTTGATGGCTGGCTTTCTTGGTTCTCAATTTTAGAACCCGTTCTGCCCATGGGACTAAAGCACCCACAAGCTCATTTTAACCCTGATCTGGGCAAGACAAAACTTTTCCCACGAAGAAGGAAGGGCCAGTCCAGCTCTCCTGTGCTAGGGAAGGAAGCATGAGTTAACACAGGCCCACGGCACTGGAGTTGGAGGCAGAATTTGCATCGCTCCATGACTCTGCTCTATAAAGAAAGGTCGGAATAGGAATGAACGTGAGCCACATTTCCATTAACAGGCATCTACTGAATTTATTCACGGCATATCAAAATTTGTGGTGATGGTAGATGTCAGTGCAAAAGAAGGCACCTCATAATTATGTGCAACATAAAAGAGCAAAGCACCATAAAAGAACAGATGTGAGTTATTCTAACAGAACAACTATACAATGAGTGTTGCAAAAAGGAGAACCTCGTCATGCTTCTAATTTTCTGATGTATAATTAAGATGGACTCAATATTAAAATTCTCCATGACAACAAATCACAGGTAAAACTGAGACACTGACTCCATAAAAGCTTTTTTTCCTAAACCGCTGCTCTTGGACATAGGGAACTTTGACCTGAAGGGCTGTAACCCGTATTTTCCAGTTTTGAGTGCACGCTTCATTTAGATGCTTCCTTTGTCAGCAAACAACCCTCTGCAATAAAGAGTTGCTCGGAACCAATTTTAGCATTGCTTTCTTTGCCTTTTGACAAAAGCAACTTTGATAGCAGTGCATTTACTACCACAGGTATTTTGAGATCAGGTGAAAAACAGCTTGCTGCCAAATGATGTATTAGCAAAAAAACTTAGGAATCCTTTCCAATGGCCTCTCTTCCTTTTGTTTAGCATCGAAAAGCAGATGAAACAAGGGCTGGAATCAGCAGAGAACACGCTTAAGCAAAAGCCACACTTAAAGTTTTAAGTCGCTCCATTACCACTGAAATAATTCTTTTGTTGTTTTTTTTGAACCCCACACCAATATAAAATATTTAAATAACTTCTAAAGTGTTTTTTTCATATTATTCCTGATTTCTTATAACTAACTGTAGCTTGGAAAAAGCAGCTACACTGAGAACGGTTTGCAGCTAGCAGTGGGAAATACTTAAGAATGAGGCCACTTGTCCAACCTGTGAGTTCGGGAGCTTAACTCTGAAATCAAACCATCAGGGAACACACTAAACTTTATTAAAAAAATAATTTACTTTTTCTTCCTAAACCAAATTCTTTTGTATGAAGACAAGGCAGAAAACAAAGGCAGAAGAAATCCAGGCTGATGTAAATAGCACTGTCACCGAGGAGAAGCCTCTAAACATCCAGCTGATAAATCAGGACCAGGCCGTTCTTGGCATTTCAGCATTAATCAACCTCTGTCACAAAGGTGCTGTTGGAACGTGGCAAACATTACAATAAGCATCGAGCAGCCAAGTGGAGCCGCAGTTTAATAATAATTCAAAAGACAATTACAATTATTACATTCCAAGCACATTGTGCTGCACAGAAAACAATTAGGAGCAGAAACGTTGCTTGCTCGGAGCAAATAGAGGATGGCAGAAGGCCCTATCGCACTGTTAGATGATCTTCAACTTAAGAAAAATAAGAACAAAGATTAAATTAATTAAATGAAATTTCTGGCTTCATCAATTTTTGAAAATATGCACTGCTTTAAAGGCCAAGAAAAAATATGAGAAATCACTGCATTGGTCACATTCAATTTAAAGTGATTACCTGACTACAAGATTCTTGAATGCTTTTCTTATTTTATATATTTTTTAAAATTCTCTCAGGGTCACCCAAAGCACTAAGGGCATCTTAATCTTATCAAATTTAACAAAAATTTGCCGTAGAATTTAAAGTCAGAAATCGGTTTAAAACAAATGGATCGAGGATAAAGTAAAAGGCTTTTTCATGTCAGTAGTTTTTATGCTCTTTCAAGGATCCCTCGCATTTCTCACTTCACCATAATAAAACAGAAAATGCAGAGAATATTCTCCTCCAGAGAAGAATGGAGAAGAGCAGACTCTGTATTATCAAAAATTAAAACATTTACTCACTGTTGGCTAATATTTTATGCAGAAACAATCAAAAATCACTGCCATAGTAGGTGTTCAGTAAGAAGATGATTTTTTTCCCTTTGGCAAAAAAATCCTTGATGGGAACGCCTGTCAAAGCACAAAGCTCATATGAACTATGTCAGAGCTAGACAGATCAGTGGATTCTGGAAAGAAAAAGTTGCAATTGTTACAATTGCTCTACTAGAGTGGAATTTTATATTTTTTAGACAGGATAGTAAGGGTAAGGTCAGGTAATCCATCTGTTTTTCCATGATTTAGAACTGGGGAGGGAAGCAAAAGATACTACAAATGATCATAAAATATTAGCGGTTTAGTGATTTTGGCCACTATCACCGTCAAAAGTAAATGGACAAGAAAGGATGAGCAAAAATCACCTCTGCACTATTTTTTGGTCCCATTCAGATTTTTTCTGTCAGAAATGCTACAGAAGTTTGTCTCAAGCAGCTCCCAAACATTAGGTTGGTTAGTGGCACAACCTGTCTTTTTTCTACAGAGCTTTATAATGGAAGCTGATTTACAGTACCTTAAAGTAAGAACATATGTAATGAATATAGTACCACAGTTGCATCTGACTTTCATTACATGAACATCAGGTCACAATTCCACTTTCGTTTTCTTAGAAAAATAGGATTTTTTCCTGCAAAAGCAGCACTATCCCACTGTTCCTGCACTAAGCGTTTGCACAGTCTCCCTGAAGACTCTGCATTTTGTTGTTTTTTTCCAAAAAGATTGTGCTGCTGATTTCACTGATAAGGCTGACAAAATGCAGTAAAATTAATACATTCTGTGAATAAATTTGGATTTAAGAGTGGTTACATATACCTTCTGGTATTTAAAAAAAAACATCTCTGCAAAGTGTCGATATTATGCATCAATGACCCTTTTGAAATCTTATGTAAAAGATAGATACACTGATTCATTCCTGCCTTTTACCTCCCCCCTCGGCTTGTCAGATCCACACTTCCCATGCACAGGAAGATGCTGGGTGCGAGGTGACCTCAGTCACACTCTATTTACCTTAGTCGAAAGCTTCTCACTCCAAATGATATGTTCCTAAATCACATGAGATCAGAATGAGATCCAACATAAACTAAATGTGATGGAAAGAAAGTTAAGCTCTGATTAATGTCTTAAAAATTTACATAGGATCAAGTAAGTGGGTAGTTTCCAGCTTTAATATATTTATAAAAGCAATAAAATCTACTTTCTATATCTATTTATTAAACAGAGCATAAATAGTCTCTAACATTTTTTTTCTGTAAAAGAAGGCATATCCACAAAATGCAACTTTGCAATCACATTAATCTCAACATTAAAATTAAAAAGGTAGATTAGTCCTCATCTTTATGCTTCAATTAAAAATTAAAACAATTAAAAAATCCTTATTTTAAAACTCCTAATGGAATGAAAGAAGCAAATCTGGTTGCAAATTCCATTATGAATTTCAGAGTCTATTCTTGGTGATAAAATTTGTACGCTGTGTTTGAGCAAACTGTCATGTTAATGACATTCCTCAGTCTGGTGTCTTCAATAATAAGCAAACTGAGTTTTTAAATGTAGTTGATGGGATTTTTTTTCTCCCTCAGACACCCTATGAGGAAAAACAGAATTCCCATTTACTTTCATGACCTCTGATTTAAAAGCAAAGATTGCACATTATTTACTACCAGATGATTTCCCCGAAATTTAATGAGGACTAAGTACAAATATGACAGATGTAATTATCACAGTTTTATTCTGCACAGTCAGGGTCTCCTTGTGCTGTAATTGCAAGCTTTTCATTCAGCTGCCGACAGCGCAGTTATTATCATAGCACTTGATGGTATTGCAGAGAGGAGGGAAACAGATTTCCACCCCAGTTTTACCCTGTGAATTCTTTTGGGAAGCGTTTTTGCTTGACCTCACACTGCAGCGCTACAGACTCGGACTGAGTGTCCCCGCAGAGTCTTCTCACCCACCTTGGAGCGGACAGGAATCAAATCCCATTTCCACAGTCTACGGGGGGAAGCAGGGCCTGAGGAGGGGAGCATTTTTTAAAAGGAAGAAACATGTGGGCAGGTTCACATTGTTGAGCGCGGGGTGCTCTCCTCCTGTGCCCTGCAGCCCTCCTTCAGGCTTCAGCTGAGGCTGAGCGAGCCCCAGCTGGAGCCTGGACCACTGACCCTGAAGCTGGAGCTGCCCCGCAACATCCCCGTGACTGGAAGCCTCCTTTGTGAAGCTCAAGCATAATTATTTTGCACTCTTCCCTCATCAGACAGCTCACACGCATGGAGAGAAGGAAAATCCTCCCCTCCCTCACCAGGTCAGGCAGCACAGAGCGGGTGTTATTAGGGCCTCCCTTGCAGCTCACCTAGTGCTGCAAGGCGCAAAAGCACCCGCAACAACGTTGTATTGACATGATAATTATCCAGGTTACTGAAGTTGAAAGGTGGGGAAAAAAAAAAGGAGGGATTTTTGCAAGAGCAGATAAAGGCGGACTCACTGGTACTCCAGGTCTGCCCTGCACTTACAGACATTGATCAAATGTGTGTCTGCCAAAGGAAAATATCTCAAATAAACAGCGGGACTAACAGCCTGTATGCCAAGCTCAAGCTACAGCAGTTGCACAGTCAGAGTAAACACAGCAGAGGCAAGTGTCCAGCGTAATATTCCTGCAGGCTGCTGAGGTGGGAAGGACTGAAAGCCTCTGGCGCTCCTGTGCTCTACTTCATTATATGAAAACAAGGACCGGATTAAAACATGCGCTTGCAGCAACCTGAAAATGTTTCATCTGCCTTAAAATGAAACAGCTTGAAGGAAATCCTTCCAAACTAGGGGCTTACAAAGTAGTGACTTCTAGTTACATCCTGCTGCATCACCTTCAGGAAATACACCTTGTACTGATGACTTGAAAAAGAGCCCTCACTTACTGAAGTAAATGTGGAGCACCTCTTTCCTGGAGTAACACAGCACTGAATGGGGGCAGTGGCATTCCTCCCCACCTGGTAGTATCCCTAATGCTGCCCGGAAAAAGAGGAATGCAGAGTTTCCCTTTGCAGTTTTCCACAGCCATGCAAGATGCTGCCTGCACATCCCAACCAAAGGAAATGCTTGGGTGTCCCCGAAGCTCTGAGTGTACAGGTAGCAGTGGCACAGAGACAACTCACGGGTTTACTAGTGAACACAAGCAGAAGTATTTTGCTTCATCGGTCAGTAGAGTGACTTATTTAATTGGACAAAGCTCTGAGACTAGAAAAAAAACATGAAAAAGAAATACAATGCAGAAGGAACTATCCCTATGTGCTGGATAGAAAGTCAAGATGACAACTCTCCGTAAAAGCATCAAAGTTAAAGCTACTGAAGCAGAGATTGCCTGCATTAGCTTGGGGCATCCTGAGAAAGCAAATCTGTTCCCAGCTGTGTCCATGGGATCTGTCTGTTCACTAAGACTCCTCAATCTAATTCTTTGCTCATCAGTGTAACTAATGGAAGTAAGGTAAGAGGTGTACTGAGGCCCCAGACCTAGATCTCTGTGCACGACTTCAAAAGGCAGATTCATCTCTTGAGCTCCCAACTCACACTGATGAGCTTCTGACCCTGCAGCTACCTGGACCTTGGTCCAAGGAGACACACAAAATAGTCTAAAACATGGTCTGATCTGTGCACATCTATCCTGGTCCTCTAAAAAGGCAACTGGCAATCCTCAAAGTGAGCATGTGCTTTGTCCTCTACCCTAAGCTAAAGACGCTGGTGATATATTTAAATAGGATACATCTATGTAGCAAAAATATTCAGTTATATCTATCAGCTGTAGAAAATAATGTTCCCCAGTACAAAAACCTTCACGAAAATACCACACAACTGCATCCCAAAGATTTTAGTTGGGTTCTATGTATGTTTTAGGTCTTTGAAAGCAACATTTTTATATATTCTCCAGGAAATAAGCTTTTAAACTCTGCTGAAAGTAACAAATACAAAGCTCACAGAACAGTTCCTATGGATTTAGCTCTTTTTTTTAATGAAAAAGTATTGTCAACAAAATGGGAACGAACCAGCCTATAATTTCAGGCTATTGCAAATTGTTAGATGCCTTGCCTACACAAAATGATTTAAGTGGGGGAGTGATACTCCCCAGGAAAACGAGCTAGTAATGACACATGCAGCCCACTAGAGTGAAATTTAATTTTTCATCCTAAATTCCTGCTCAGAATAGTTTTCTTTTAAAACCTTTTCACGTGAATATAACCCTTTGCCTATTCCACTGACCTCACGACCGGACAAACCTGCTGGCTCTATCATACCTGCATTGCATCTAAAAACAGAGACCATTTCCCTTTATCACCTTTCACAGGTGAAAGAGGCTTCACATTCAGCTTATGTAGGTGACAAAGGGCACCTCGGCCACGCTGGAGTATTTGGAAGCAAAAATTGCATTGACCTACTCTGCAGCCTGAATGAACATGCAAGTGGTAAAGGATTTTGTTCCTGCTGTTAAACCAGCGAGACCAGAGAAGAACCAAGTGAGCTAGAGACAGACAACTACGCATCAGGAGAGACCAGATGAGAAGTCAGAAGAAGGCTCACTTTGGAGCTCAGCTCTCCACAGTTAAGTTGAAAATGAACAAATGTTTAAAGAGGAACAACAAGCAAGCTTTACCTCCTCAGAGAAGGAAAAACAACACTGAGCTAATGGTTGAACTGTTGAATTTTGTGACTGATATTAATACCAAATCCAAAAAATCTGACAGTGGGATGATGAGACAAAAAGATGACTGTCTAGTGATTTTCTTCTCTTAGCATCTTAGTATCCTTTGTTAGCAACCTTCAAGGGCATTGCAGACACACGCAGGACATTTATTTCTCTTCACTTTCAAGGGACATCCTGAGATGTCATTGTGCAGTGAGGTGCCTCACGTCAACATACTTTAATGACGGAGAAAGACAAAGACTGATTATTTGTATTATTTCTCATGGGACTTTGTACTTACAATTGGGCTAGCATTGATGTAGTCTGAATTGTTGTGGCTGTTTTCAGCTTTCAAACATATCCTGGAATGATCATCTGCAAAGGCAAAATAAAGACAACGAAGTTTCTATAAATGTTTTCTAACCACTTTATGTTAAACAAATATATTAATGAGCATTTGAAGACACAGTGTAAATAGCAGACAGTACATTTTCTCCTTACTTGTAACTGAGCACAGCCTTCATAGAGCCAGAGCTGCATCTTAGCTCAGGAGTGAAGCTCTTTGAGATATTTCAGAGGTTGAGTGTCAGAAAATTTGTTCTCATGAGATGTCCCATAATATGTTCCAACCACTCATAGGAAGAAGGGGAATCCCTATTGCTTAGAAATTTCAAGATTTAAACTGGGAAAATCACCAGAAAGCAGCATAGAGAAAATACTTATGTTTGCAGGGTTACAAAAGAAGAAAACTGATGAAATTTTCCCATCTCATTGCTCCAGCAAACGAAAGGCAGAAACACCAAAGCACATGTTAGAGTTGGGCAGTGAGATGATGCGTCCTGACCAAAGAAGAGCCCAGCACAGCCTCCTCCAGCCCATGAGTGAAACACCAGGATCTGCAGAGCTTCTGGGAAACACGGAATGCAGATAACATCTCCACTGGAAAGCAGGGTTGGAGCACGCAGATGTTCCCACACTATCAGTGATGTAGCTAGTCCAGACACCATTAGCAAAGAAATCAGAGCATCTCTGGAGACAGGAGGTGTGCTCGTGTTAGCCCAGCGTCAAGTTTCTGTCACTTATTTTTTTGGCACTTCCACTGTGCTGGTTCAATCACATTTATTGCATGTGGCCCCAAACTCTGCAGTCCTTTCTTTGACTGCAGAATATATATATATATATGCTGGGTGGGTTTTATTTGCCTGTATTTAGATGGTGACAATGCAATGTCTGCATCTGTTCCAGTTATCTAGACTCACTTTTTGCTATTAGAAAAAAAAAAGGAAACAAAAAAAAGCACTTTAGGTCAAAAGTCCTCACCCTATTTAACTGTCTAAACCAGACCAGATGAACTGAGCTCTAAAAGTGCCCATTTCTTTTCAGTGACTATAAAAAGAAAGCAGACAACCAGACCATATGCAGCTAATTTATGTGAGAGATGTCTAAATCTTGACAGATGAATCTCAAGCAACTTGTATCCGATACAAAACTAGAGCAGTTTATATTTCTCAGTAAACCTATCCTGCACTGTGTGTTGTGGAGAGAGGTCTGGGTGCTGCTGCAGAGCTTTAATGCTCTTCTGTTGAACACAGACACTGATGTTTGGAGGGGATCTTTCTAACAGTTATTCAAAGAGCCAAAAAATGTGGGTCTACCCATGCTAGAGCTCTGTATCCTCTCTAGTGGTCCATGACACCCTTCTTCATAGCACTGGAATTACAGTGGCTTTTTAAATTATTAAATCCTAATTATTATGTTAATAATAAAGAACAACAAAAGGGATATAAAGCATCCTAAGTACTACGCAATAAAATCAGAGAGTTTGGGCTATGATTAAATTTATTCAACAGGAATGTCATGACAGTCCAATATATGAAAAGACAAAGACTAAAGACAAAGATTAGAACATCATATTCTATAATTTTATAGCGTTATTTGTAATCTCTTGATCTCACCAGTAAAATATAACCAGCAAGAGCAAGATTAGAGATGCCCAAGTCCTGTCAAGTGAATGAAGACCCCTTCTTTCCTGTTCACGCAAAATTATTGCTATTGCAAAGTTTCAATATGGGGACTACGAAGCACAGACTGGGAACACACACATCCACGTTAGTCACTTCCCAGCTTCACTTAGGCCCTGCAGCACAAACAGAAAATTCAAGACATAAAAAGAGCTGGTGACACCTGACGTCTGGGATCTCCCAAGATTGGTTCCCTCCCAAGGAGGCTCTAGGTAACACTGCCCGAGTGCCTGAAGAAGGACCTTGAAACCTTGGGGCTACAGTAACCATGCAGTTTAAACACGCTAAGTGTGGTCTGCTGACAACTCTTCCTTCTCTTAAGCTATGCAAGCAATTAAGAGAAGCCCTGTCCACTGCATAGCAAAATTTCCTGAATGAGCTGGTCAGCAAAGAGAATGTGATGAAGCATTTTCAAGTGATGGAAGAGGGAGCAGACAGAGATTCAGCAGCGTTCAGCACACATATTAGTTTAAGCCTCCAATAAAAAGTCAAGTGTTAAACCATAAGTTCAGGAATGAGATTTTTAAAACATAATGTTTTACTCTGAACTTCCACTTTAGTGAACCTTACTATGCGTAGCCTGGAGTCTCGGCGGGTGTATCAGAGGTGAGACGTTAAGACTTTGGCGTTGAAAATGTGGCGAGACTTTATACTTGCTCTCAGAAAAAAAAAAATATGCAAAGGAGGCTGTACATGTGTTTTCTGTATGTAACGAGAATTTACACCCTTGCTTAAATTGCAGCACTGAGCGTTCGTATTGACAATGAACAGCTTGTGCCTGTCTATGCCTGTTACCACCTCAAAGCTCCCAGGAACCAGCATAATAGCTCTTCAGAAACAGGCAACAAAACGGGGACATCAGTTTGTTACGTTAACAATAAGCAACAGTGGGGACAACGCTGGATGCACAAGGTTCTTTTTGTAAACTGCATATTGATTATATTGCAAAGCAAGCAAAAAGGAGCAGGAGAAGCTGCAAATAAAAAGAGGAAGGCAGAGCAGGAGAAAAAAGGAAGAAATCTAAGATCAATCTAAAAAGCAAGCTAGAAAGAAGACCAAAGAAAGGAGAAGGAAGGTAACAAAGAAGTGAGAGAAAAAAGAGAGACTGTTACCAGCCACTATAATCTGGGCAACCTGTAACTAGCCGTCACTTCAAGTAACTACAGTAGTTACTGTATGAATTGAATTGTATGAGCGAGGGGTTTGCTCACGCACCAAGGAACTCTGCTTAGATGCGAGCTACAGTTGAGCTCACTTATTTCCAAACAGGTTGCTCTAATATGTATCAAATCCAGTGGCCAGAGCTAGGGTAGACAACTAATAGAAATCACTGTTTTTACAGGTGTCAGCTGCAAGAAGGTCTTAGAGAAATGAGCTATTTAAAGTATACCTATATAAAAACATATATATATATATATATATATATATATATATATATATAAAAAATGTATAAACACAAATAAAAATATATATATACA
>JAWLRI010000159.1:255225-295126 GCA_034781795.1 Crypturellus tataupa
ATATATATAGCATGCATGTGTACACACACATATACATGTATATATGCAGCACTGACCATACTGAGATGCTTTCACTTTGCAGGAATGCATGTCAGGAAAATTACGTATGAAGAGCTATATGAACTGCCAGCGTGTTCCCTACCAGAAAGAAGGCAACCCATACCCACAAGTAACACCATAAGTTACACTGTAAGTTATATCAACTTGTGTGCTAGCTGATAAATATGGAGTTTTATTGATCTAGGATTTCTGCATCACAGAATGTCTGTGTCATCAGAGATGTTAGATTTTTCTAAAATTAGTAATTCATTAAGTGCAGTGTCGAGGTGTTCCACCACCAAGTATTTTAGAAGATGTGTTTAAGAAGATAAGATAGGCATAAGAGTAAGCTATGAGGAAATAGTGAGCTTGAAGGTAGTATTACTATAGAAATGACATCAGTTGTGTAATCAATAAAAAGTTTAAGATTATAAGATTAGTTAAGAAAGGAAATACAAAATGATACAAAATGATATTAAAGCCTCTTTGAAGCCCTCCTAAAATTAAGTATTTTCCAAAGTTAGTCTTCTTTTACCTTGTCGAGGTGATGATGAATATGAAGCATATCAACTCTGCAGCATATCAAAAACATATCAACTTTGCTTCTTAACTGAGGTTGAAGTAAACCTGTGACTTTTTGCTATGGTTTTAGTCCCAAATCTAATTTAAAAAAAAAAAAAAAGAGTGGGCTAACTGGGCTCTTTTCCATCTGATTCTAATCACAGAGTCTGTAATAACCACCATCTTACTAAAATTTAGTTGTTTAAAGTTCATGTCATGCTTCACACACCATCAAAGTAGTTTTAGGGTATAACATGACAGCTGTTTACCAGTACAGAATAAATTAGAGAAGGACAGGCAATTTTGTGCAATTCAGGTAAAAAAAAAAAAAGGAAAATTCCAAGTGCATTAACAAATAGCCCTGATAGAATCTTCCACATTGCAAAAAACAACAACAAGAACAAAAAACCCCAAGCCCCTAAGAAATAGCATTTTCACTCTTATGTAAGTACTACAGGATTTTAAATGTGCTCAAATATTTCTAATTAAAGCCTCAGATGAGTCTCAGCCAGCCTGGCTGTGTCCGAATGGGCAGACATCCCCGCACACCACACAGGAAGCCGAGGGCGGGAGCTCGGAGCTGCAGGCAGCGCAGGCCGAGTCAGCCCCATGACAGACTCTCTTAGTCCTGAAAATAGCTTGGCACTGCAGCTTGGCACCCAAATCCCTGCTCCAGGGTAGACTGAGGGGCTCTGTGCTCCTGTCTGTCGCATCGTGCGGCCACATTTGCTGCATGGATATGGGGCACCAGCTTGGGCAGCCCCTGCCATCCCCAGGCGGCCTCCGACGCAGCACCCGGGAACCGCCCGCTCTAATGCAGGAGCAGCCACTTGGAACTTGGGACGTTCTGCCTGTAAATCCATTTTGACAAAAGCCCTTTAAGCAGGAAGATCAATTTGGATGAATAGTCATTATCAGGGAGCAATTATCACTTCCTCTTACACAGGTAGACTTTTTTTTATCAGGATACGAAAAAAATGCAGAAATCTGGTCCTCGAACTTTTGTGGTTACTTTTTTGGAACTTTTCAACAAACCTGATAACAAAACCCACTGAAGTCAACAAACTGTTGCTGTTCATCCCAGCAGATTTTCGCCCAGTGCCATACTCACTCTGGAGAACTGACATTGCCCAACTTCCCCAAAGCTGCAGGGGCTGCAGAAAGAACCTCTATATTAACGAGCGCCAAACCCTACTGAAACAAATAGGCAAGCATTGATGGGCTCAGTTAAATGATCATGTAGTTCCAAACAGTCTTCCCTCTAAATCTGGCTCTGACATTGACTTAATGTATTACCTGTCATTTCCCCATTTCTAAAAGAGGAATAGCACTTACTCATGGCTCTCATAGGGAAAATTAATGTTTGCAGGGCACTTTAAAAATTAAAATAGCTATATATTTTTGCCAAGCTACCCAGCTGGATTGTGGGCACACTGATAGAGAACATTTTTGTCGCTGTGGTTTGTGCATATATTCTTAGTTTCAGTTTTGTTTCACTGGGTGCTTAATAAAATGTGTGGCCCATACCAATGTAATCTATGCAATACATACATTTGCATGGGGAAAATATGCTGCTTTATTTCAGGCTCACAAAGGTGGTTGCTTGCAGAAAAGAGCAGATTCTAGGAACATAAATATTGGCTGCATTCTTCTTCTCTTTCATCCAAAGCCTAGCAAAGAGAGAGGCCAGTCTGCAAGCTTTTCCACGAAGCCTAAAGGGGCTCATTGAGTACAGCTGAGTGGCTGATAAACACATCGTCTAGCTCTGATTATAGACTGCTGCTATTACTGTTGGATGGACATGATACCAACTTGGCTAAGCCCAAGCCAAACTTCTTTCTGCTGAGCGGTTGCAGATGCTGCCCTTGTACAGAAATTCCATTCCGGCGCTGAAAAGCACCCTGGCTATTCAATTTCGTGAGCCAGTGCAGCTGCAGCAGCAGCACTGTGTGACACTGCTAGGCATTTCACAACACACATGCAACTTATAAGGAGATAAAATTGTGTCCAGTATGACAACAGCACATGCAGCCAACCAATAGTTATAATTATGACTTTCTAATGCACACATACACTGTTCTGTACAGTGCCTGCCTGTCAACTGCAGCTAAGTATCGTGCAAAGCATATTGAGGAAAGTGTCACAAACTTAATGCAATAACCCAAATTGAAGGGTACATACATGGTACCACAGCCTGTGAGCGATTCTTCTGGGTATTCTCCTCCCGCTGTGCAATGACGGTGGCGTTCGGTTCAGCCTGATAGGCACATAGAGCTTCCCACTCTTTCTCCAGACGATTCTTGTTTTTCAGATGATCTTCCATGTAGGACTGGAATTAAAAGAATATCTTATTAAGCACTGACCTATCCAGACTCAAAGGATATACATCAGGATAGAAAGCAGAGACAGGAAGAACTAGTATGTAATTTAGGACTTCTATAAATAAGTTCTTGCTCAGAACATACTTCCACCTTTCCAAACTGTCAAAAACTCAGATACTTCAACCTAAAGAGAAGGAAGAATGAAAATCAGAGCATGGGGATTCTGAGTCTTATCACCAATCTTATTGTTACATCTTATTGTTAAATGATTGATTTAAGCGAGTTTATTTCTAGCTCTAACATGTAAAGGTGCTTTAGAGAGAAGAAATGCTTGAAACCCCCAGCCACAGAGCTTCAGGAACAAGCTATTTCTTTTTTGGAAGCACAATGTCTTTTTCATCAAGTGATGAAAAGAAGCAAAAGTTCATTGGTAAGAACTACTCATCAATACAACAAAGGCTCAAGACTGACCAAAGGCTTTTAAAACGCAAGTTCAAGTGCATAGACAAGTTGTATGAAATCTGAATCATCTTCAGTATAGCTAAGTGAATTAAAAACTTGCTAAGTGTTACAAAAAACACCACTGAAAGACAAAACCAAAACAGAAAACACTAGGTTTTCTTCTACTACTTGGGAAAATAATGGAGTGAGGGAAAAGATTTCCCCAAAGGATTTCGGGACTAGCCATCCACGCTCTTTTGGAGATGGGGAAAAAGGCAAGTTCTGTCACCCTGTCTTGCTTCTCCTCTGTTCGAACGCAGTGGTGGCAGGGAAGGCAAGGAAGGGACGCGGAGGGGCTCAGAACCACATTCATCTTTCGACCATCCGTAAGGTGCTTCAGAGCAGTGGATGGGCAGCCAGGTTCAAGGGGGTCAACTACTGCTTCTCCTTCCTCCTCCTTTACCAGTGAGTGGTTATCACAGCTGACTGAAGCTTGCAAAGAGCCTGGCCATACGGATTTTTCAGATTAGGAAAAATGTTCTCTGCTAGTGCATGCTTCTCGGTGCAGCACTCATGTCTTTCAGATGCAGAGCGGGAAGGGGAAAGGTGCCAAACTGCTCCCGGACACCTCGCCAGCCTTGCCCACCTTTGCTTTTGGCCTGCATAACCCATCTGGCAGCAATGAGAAGTTTTAATTTTAGAAGTCTGGTTTAAAATGAAGTGTCATGGCTCTATTGCTGGGTCATTAAGAACTCAGGGACTGGCACAGAGAGGGCCTGAACTGAGAAGATGGTGTTAATTAGTTAATTTAATCGTCTCAGAGATGATGGACCATCAGAGTATATTGGTACAGACCTTAAGTTTCTGCAGCTCTCATACGGCTGGGGATTCAGCACAGCGCTGGGAAGACATTTGGTTCCCAAGGCTGCCAGAAGTGAAATAACCCCCTGCTCCATCACCCCACGGTCCTGAAAATTGTAACAAGTGCGTGAGGGGAAGGCAGTGGAATGGAGGGAGTGTTGGGAAGAACGGACATCTTTCCCCTAAATTTAACACTTAAATTCTGAAAATTACCACCTGGTACTTAAGTCAGTTTGTACAACAAAAGTACCTTCCAGAGGGTGTCCCTTCCCACCAAACTCAGCAAGAGAATAACCTCACATTACACACAGGAGAGTATTTGTAAAATAAGCAGCATATTACCCTTACACGGTAAGTTGCAGCTAACATCCTTAAACAGATTTAAGAGGGATAAACCGGTTAGGGGACAAGCTCAGGCTCTGGAAGGACACAGAGAGCAGGGCTGCAGAGCCAGGGCCTTAGGGCCAAGCACCAAAGCTGCTTTTAGCTAAAACTCCACAGCCAAAGCTGCTCCTTTAGAAACTTTCCCTGGTACAGCTAATTTTCTAGCAATATGTGCCTAGAAAATAATGCCACAGAAAAGTATAAAAGGCAGTTTAATTTCTCAGAAAACCTTTTACGCAGACAATCCCTATTACATCGAGTTGTTCCTCCCAAACGCACTTCACAGAAGAAAGGGCTATCGGCAGGTTTCTCAGAGGGTGTCAGAAGCTCCAGGCTGCCTTCTGCCCGGGAAACGCCGCCGGAGCCGCCGTCTCACGCCGCTTCCCGCCGCTTCCCGCGGCAGGAGCGAGGCGGGCCGCTCTTCTCCCCCGCAGCCCGAAGACTCTCTCGGTTCAGCAGGAGCCGCTGCCGGACGGTTTCGTTTCGGGCAGCCCACACGCCGGCTGCGGCATCGCTTGGGCTCCACAATGAAGGGAAAGCTTTGGGCAGGGCCCATCAGTCACTCCCAGGTGACTGATGGGCACCTGGGAGGCTGTGGAGCTGGCCCAGCCCTGCTGCGTGTGTCAGGGAGCTAACGCGCCCTCAGCACCGTCACGGATGAAGAGCTCAACAGCCCCCTCCTTCCCCTGAGCAGATCTGCACCTGGGCATGTATGTTGAACACCATTAGAAAGAGGCAACTGCTCCTAAGTAGAGCGCAGTTAGCGTATACAGATTTTTTTGTGTGTGTGAGGAAAAGGAGGAAAAAATTGTAATCTTGCAAAGCTACCGAACGGAGATTGTCAGCTTCGGAAAAGCTGTTCAGCGTGTGACAGCCAGAGATCAGGCAGCCAAGGACCCACCCGCAGCGTCTTCCCGTTTGAAGCCACGCTTATATAACCTGGCCTCCCACCACCAACGTCTCGCAGACTTCAAGGACATCTTTGCAGATATATATGGGGCTGCCTGCTCCGGATCTATCCACATCATCATGAGATCCGTGACACTGTACGAATTGCTCCCTGAACACCTGATTCCTAAAGCTGGGCTCAACGTAGCATGGAGCTTCCTGGCTGGCTCCAGCTTGTCTGTTTGATGATCTCAAGCACTGTACCTTAAAAATTAGTATTTTTCAAAAAATGCTAAGTATGATTGTAAGGTATTCTGATTGCATGCAAAATTTTAAATAACTCATCTCTCCTTAGAGAAAGGAAGTCGTTAAGCTTCACCTTATTTTTTCATGAACTTTTTGAGCATTATACAGGATCACAGAATCACACAACGGCTGAGGTTGGAAGGGACCTCTAGAGATCACCTAGTCCAATGCCCTGCTCCAGCAGGGACACCCAGAGCACGGGGTGGCATCCAGGCAGGTTTGGAAGATCTCCAGAGAAGGAGACTCCACAGCCTCTCTGGGCAGCCTGTGCCAGGGCTCTGGCACCCAAACTATTCATTCGTTGGTATGAATGAATGTACAAATGAAAATAAAGCGAAATTTTGCCTTTGACCAGGCAACCACTTTTCATGAAGTGTCAGCACCTAAGGCACATGGATCAGATTCAGAAACCACTTCCTCACAGAAACTGAGGAGGCGTTTGCCTCTTTGCATGGACCTGTGCAGCATGAACATCTGCTGCCCACACACATCTAAGCAACTACTGATAAAGAAGCTTCCTTAAAGACTTCCACGAATCAGAGAGTCTTTCACTTCCAGTCCTTCAGAGATCCCATCCCCACTTTGCTAACCAGGACCTTAGCGATTTTGAAATATTATCCTGGGAGTAGCATTAAATTGAGTGGAGTTTCTGATATTTTAGAGATTGCATGTCTACTGAAACACACTCTTTAATTAGGAGGTTTCCATGAGACATTCTGCTGCATTTGCCTGGTAGAAAACAAATTCATTACCAGCATGTCAAACACACACTGTCCCACAGCAGCAGGCTGAATAAATAGAGGTTGTCACCAGTGATCCTGCAGTGCTCCTCCACGCTGCTGCGGAAGGCCAAGGTCTGGTCTCACCAAGGTGTCCACAGCTAGATCTGCCCCAAAAGCACATGCTACTGCTTAGGCAAACACTTTCCACTAGGCCGCATCTCCCTGAGAAGCGCAACTTCCATGAAATCCTTCTTTTCCTTCAGCAACACCTCACATGCATGAACAGCAGGTCACGCAGTTCATGCCTTCTCTGGCACACACAGAGGAGACAGTCTTGCTGCCAAACATTTTAAGGGGAAAAGGAGCATGCAAAGTGCCCTGCTCTTCTATCAGTGTATGTGGAAAACGGAATGAATTTTAAAATCTACTCTTTTCTCAGTAAAGATTTATATGTAAGCCCTGTGAGGCATGGTAATTCTATGGGAAAAGGGGAGCTCTCAGCCAGAGCACGAGAAACTGGCCCAGGAACCATGGATCTCTGGTCAAGAAAAGTGGCACCAATAGCAAATGGCAGATTTCGCATGGATTTGGTGAAGATCCAGGAGAGCTCAGATGATGCTGCACTGTGATCCACACTACTTTGTTTTCTTTATTCAAGGAGCTGCTTCCAGCATGCATTCCGTGGGTAAATTAAAGTTGACAAATATCAAATTTAAATTTTAATTGTCTGGTCAATCTCCCAGTACCTTTTTCAGAGCTACTATGAATTGTATCTGCCAAGGTATTTGTTTTAAAAACACCTGTTTTCTTAGCTGATGGTCAGCTATTACAAAAAGCAATTATTTTGGAGAACACGCTCCCTCTGCGGTGCCTGATCGGACACCCTCTCCGTGGCTGCGGATGTCACTTTCAATGAAAAGCCGGGCAACGCTCCCACTGACAGACCTCGACAGGTTTAATCTAATCTCTAACGTCAGCTTAAGAAGTGGATGGGACATGATCCTAATCCTTGTGAGCAGTGACCACTCAAATCTCCCCCGTGCGCCTAACAACGTGAGGGCCACGGCGTTCCAGCAGCTGCTGCTTTCTCCGAAGGTGCCGCGAGGAAATTCCAACATGAACATGATGCAGCAGAGGCTGCTGAGGCTGCTGTGGGCTCGGGTGGGATATGGGTGAGCACAGAATTGTTGCCACCTAATCTTCCCTTTCTCCAACAAAGAAAATTAGGTCTAGCTCCCATTGCCCCTTAAATTTGATGGTGTTCATCCTCAGTCTGAGCTCCTTTTGCAGCATTTGCCCTGAGATATATATGTATATTGCAGTTGTGTGCTAAATACTGGAAGATTGTTCTTTCAGTAATGAAATGATTTGTTTATTTTATTATTCTCTCCAAATGACTTAGAGATTTACCCAACAAACTTGGCTAGGTTTTTAGGTGCTCCATATCTAAAGAGGAAACTAAACCACATTTCGCTCAGAATGTTATCACACAGCTCTCTGTGACAAACCACTTATAGACTTTATTTCTCACAGTTTTTATTCTTTGTGTTCAGATGAAGCTCTTTATTCTTCCAAATGACGTAATTCTTGATAATTTTCTGATGATAAATTTATTAATTACCAACTAGCCAAGTTCCTATGTAATATTTCTTTCATAAAATTATCTGTGATGTTCTGATAACTTCTGTTCACTTCTGTCCCAGATTGTAGCCATTCCTTGGGATTCCTTCTGTTTAGATCTGTACATTGTATTCCTGGAAACACCCACATGTTTCAAAGGAAGAATATTAGTCATTATCTGAACCCAATGAGATGTTTTTTGCATAGGGAAGCCAGTATCGCTTTTCTCTTGCAAAATTAATTTACTACTCATCATCCTCTATCTATTTCTTTGAGCCCTACTCTGTTTACACAGAATCTTGCTCCTCATTTAAAAAAAAAAAATCTCCTGAATAGGTTTCGCCATCTTCACTGTGTGGATCCCCGAGTTAATGATTTCACTCAAACTAGAGACCATTCTTCTTGTGACTCTTTTCTTTAAAGCTGATTTTATTTGCTGCACACATTTTAAGTCTAAGTTTTCAACCTTTTGCATTACTCCTCCTATGCAGCACTTCCCAGGCTGCAACCACTTGCAAAAGCCACTGTCACTTCCATCTACTTCCAATTCATTAATTAAAGACTAAATACAACTGCATCTAACATCAATTCTTGTACCATGCTACCATATACAGCCTTTAATTGTTTCTCTTTGTATATCATCCTTTAGCTACATTTCAATTGACTTAATTGTCTTCTAAAAATTGATATTAATTTTTCAATTAACAACTCATAATAATTCATTTCAAGGCTTTAAGAAAACTTGGATATATTGCTTCTGATGTTTTCACTTCTTCTACTGTTTTTGTAATTTTAGTTAAATAAAAGCAATCAAGTTTGTCCAGGCAAGATTTATTCTTAATAAAACTATGCACATTCCATACACAGAGCAGTTATCCAACAGAATGGACGGAGGAGATTAGCAAATACACAAAGGAAAGATTCCAGTCCTCTCTATCCTCTTGAATGAGAGCCTCACACTTATCTCTGTTTTATGCCTTTGAAAATCTCTCCTTAGATAATCAGCAATTTCATTTTAATATGTGTTCCATTATTTTCTAGGGCCGAAGTATGGATTCATGGAATAGAATTAGCAAGGATCATTTCTCTTCTCTTGTTTTGCTTCTCCCCCTCCCTTTCTAAAAATCCTGATTACTTTATTCTTCCATTTTGCTGCACCAAACTATTCTAATAAGACTTCCTGAGGGAATAAGTGTCACTAGGAGAGTCCTGCAGGTTTCATACTCAGACCACACAGACGCACCTTTTTATTTTCTACCATACTCTAATGCAGTTTCACTGTGGTACTGATGTTACTTGGGGCTCTTTCAGGTTACAGAGAGTTAGGGCTTTCACCCTAAGCAGCCACTGCATTTGTGGCTGTGGACTCATGACACGCGTCCCCAGGAAGAAGCCACTCAGTGGTGCTCCATGTAGAGGAACATGCGGGAGCAGAGGCTAATTGTGTCCACAGCTCTCCTGTTTCTCTTATCTAGGAAAACACACTTGAAATAAAGGTGATCTGAACAACATTACGAAAGCTCTAGTTATTCCAGTAATTGTAACTCTGTGAAGGTACCACAGATGTTTACGATGCTCTGCTCTGCCAAACTGCAAACACTCGGAGTCCAGAGCAGGCACCAAGACCAGCTTTGTGACAGAGATTTCACTCTGCAAATGTTGTTAAAAGCACTAGCTTTACCTATACCAAGGCAAATAACACACGTTTCCAATGTTACCTACAGGGAAATGTGACTTTCCTGGGCTTGTCGGCCTAGCTGCAGAAAAATATATCTATTAAATAAAATCAAAATTCTGCTGTGGCAACTCATTTTCTGTATCTCTCAGAGCTTCCAACTGCAGGAAATCTCAGTAACTTAACACCAGCTATAAAATCTCACAGACTTTTCTACCTGCGGGAACATTCTGCATCCGCTCCTGACTCGGCTGGAGCAGGATTTCTTCATCCCATTAGTCACTCACTTCATGCTGGATGCTCCTTTTCCTTTTTTTGTCTTGCCCCACGTTATCCCAGATCTCATGATCTTATCAGAGAGAGCTGTCTAAAGCAATCCCAAGTGAATCCTCAATATCTGATTACCACAGTGAAAAGGGCAGGCTTTAAAGCCTTTTCAAATAAGTATGGAAAAATACCTTAAAGCTTTACTGGAGCTGGCATAAAATACTACCAATATCATACATAATATGGTACACATGTAATATCATATATAAAATGGCAGATGGCAACAGAAAAAAATGGAAGGAAATAATGAAGCAAGTAGTTAATCTGGCTGCAAAGATATATGAAGCACTATATGCTTCAAAATGGTTGCATTATTAGGAAATAAACCCTAATTTCCATGGTGATGCCATGCAACAATAAAAATTGCTTTTCAGAGTTTCAATTTTACATTTTTAGGTATAAAGCTGATTGTCAGTGACAAAGCAGGTATGCAAAGAGCACACTGGGGCCTCAAGCACACCCTCTAAAATAATTTACGAGGATTACCCTTGAGCTCCTAGTGAAATATCAAAGCAGAGCATGGCAGCAACAAGACTCCAATGCAAGCTGCACAAGAATGCCTGTATGCACAAGGACATTAAATGGCAATCTATGCTCTGTTTACCTGAATTAATATACCCTGATGGAGTGCACAGCACTGCCTTCCCCTCTGTTAAGGCTCTGGTAATGGAGGTTTGTAACTCGTAAAAGGATTACTGCAATCCAATCAGCAGGTGCTGGGATCAGTGTGTGTCACACAAACACTTACTAATCCCTTTTCTTACAGCTGCCAAAGGTGCTCAGCGAAACCCCAGGGAAAGGGCTGGTTACAACCTGGTGGTGCCCGAGCCGGCTCTTGGCTATGCTGCAGCCCTAGGAGGATGTGAGTTATGCTGGTAGCGCTGGGAGCACCTTCTTGGTTAAAGAAAAGGTAGCTACGGAATTAAATATTTTCAAACCCAGAATGCTTAATTGTGAAATATTTACTCTACCTGGCAATCTCTAAATATAGCAGAAGGCAAGGAAATTCACTCTACAAAGAATCCATTCTCAAGCATTACCAGCCACTTAATGGTGTCTTCTAGGTCTTAAAATACAACCGCCCCCATCCCCTCCTCCTCACCCCATTTCTTGAAATCTCAATTCTGCCTATGAAGTTTCATCACTGCAATTACTCTGCTTTAAATAAACCTCAACAAAAAGAAGACGATTACCATAAAAGGAATATAATTTTTCTCCCTTCCGAGCTCTGTTTTTCTATAGCGCTTTCTTTGCAACCGTCTGAACGTACTTCTGCAGGGGAGGCAAGTATTACTGCCGATTCACAGACAGGAAAATGAACGGGCAGAAACACTGAAGTGAATTCCCCAGTGCCAAAGAACACACTCCCAGCACAGTTCGTTAGCAGAGAAATTCAGAACTCGTTGGCATCCTGACCACTGTGGGTTTTTTTCCCTTTTTCCCGTGGTCACAGCTATAAAGAAGGCTAAAAGTCACACAACCACTATGAATATGTAAAGTGATAACATTTTGGCATGGGAATTTGGAGTTAGAATAGATTTTTGCTTGTGAGGGTTATTTTCTGATTTACAGTACAGGCCTTAAGTGGTTGATGAGTACAGGAATTTAATTCAAGTATATGACAGATTTTGTTTCTACGAGATACCTAAATAATGAAGATGTGAAAGACAAATTAGCCAAAATAATTTCCAGTCTTTCTATATTTATTACAGTAGATTTCAAATAAAGATCTATAACTATTAGCATTTACTAAAGGAAGATTTAAAAAAAAAAAAATTGAGGAGCTAGACCTCTTAGTCAAGTACTGCTATTTCACAGCATATGACATATTGTGACAGTGATGTGCATTATTTAATAACAACATCAACCAAAACCTTTATATTCTGAACAACTCTGCACTGTAGGAACTGACATCAAGGATGGATGATGTTAAATTCTTCAACTGTGTCACTTTGGGAAGAGCTTTTGGTACCTTTGTCAAAAAGCAAATTCACAGACTACACAAATGACTCAAAATGAGCAGATTTCACTGCTCAAAAATACAAATCAAATAAATCCTTCAACCCTGTGTGATAATTATTGATATTCCGTTCCCATAGATACTGCCATTTTCTTCTGACACATTAAATCTTTTTTTTCAGACAATCCATTCTTCTCATTTTATTTTTTTCTACAAAGAAGTTTGAACCTCATAAGTCATTCATTTCTATGCCTGCTTTAAGATGTTTGTCTGAAATGAAAACTTTAAAAATATACTACTACACACTAATTACCAAACTGAATCACAAAACCTAATTCCCTTCCTTCTCCCTCTCCTTGCTAACACAATAAAGTTCCTGATTGGATATCTTATTTGCAAATTTAGATTTTAATGAATTAAAGTCTGCATTTCTTTTCAGAGGACTAGTACAGTCATCTTCATCTACTATATATAAAAACTACCGAGAGATAAATACAGAGTTCTGAAAATGTCATGTTTAAAAATAATCCTCTGTTCAAGCATGGTTACATTCTGTAAAGGTAATGAGACCAGGAAAACACAGGTAGCCATGACTGAGCTCAACAAAGTGCTAAGACTCATGATGTGATTTATAGATAATGGGCCAAATTATGCCCCTACTAGAAAGTGGCCATCTTGAGCATGGGAAAGAAAAAAAAAATATCACTTCTAAAGATACAATAATCCTGATTAAGCATAGGAATAAGCACATACATAGCAGAATAAAAGCTATTTTTTTTTAAGGAGCAAACCACGACTCATAAAAATCCAAAATTCTGAAAATCTCTGCTTTTAAGCTTGTTTTTTTGCGAAGAAGCAAAATGAGTAATGACAGTTTGTGTACATACATATGCACTTAGGTGTGTGTGAAAATTGAGAATCTGTAATATGAAGTCTTGCCATCTACACTACACGCACAGCCTATCTGCACAGTACACACAAACTCAAGTGAACATATGGTCACCTGGGAGAAAAAGCAGAGCAGGAATAGACTAGAAAATCAGCCGGTTCCCTAGAAAACTCACATTAGAGCCAGCGTCGCAAGACATCAAACTCCGTAAACATCTTCAGAAGTCAAATCCTAGCAGTCAAGATCATGTTGGAAAGATGTCACAGGTCTAGGGAGATGCTTTGTACAGTGCCTTCTTGTATCTTAGGAATTGACGTCTCGGTCATTCCCTGGCCAGCGACTACGACTCTCCTCTTGTGGCATTATGGAAAGTTCTTAAAGGCAGAAACGCAACCCAACTAGGTCAGCTGTGAAGACAGTAAGTGACTGGAAAGCTCCCTTTCCACAGAAGCACTTCTAGGACTTCACGGAAATGCCTGTGTGAGAAGACAGCCTCAGCTTCTGTCCTCTCTCTTCCGTGTCCTGTCCCAGCAGCTGCAGGATCAACACGTAGCAGGGAAGTGAACTATGCTGGGCATAAGAAAGATATTGCTGGCATCAACTCAGCTCCAAACCTACAGAGAGGTTCCCATTTTGTTTTAGGTGACCTTTTATCTATGTTCCAAGGGATTTTCAAGAGGCTGGCCTAGCTCTGCGGTTCTTATAGTGTATATCATGAAAGCATTCAAAAGGGATTGGGAAGGGATGGTCAAAAGGAGTCCATAAGCTAAGACATCCTACCCACTCCTTGTACTGTCTCGCTGCTTTACATGGAGCTGTATGAGCCAGGAAGGGGTCCCACTTTAAAGAAGTTTGAGGAATACTGGTCTAGTCCCCAGGTGGCATAATGACAGAAAGGGAAATAAAATGTTAAAGAGGATTAAAAAAGTAGCCAGAAAGAGACTGTAGAGATCAAATGACAAAAGACAACACTGTACTACAGAGATGGAATACCAGAAAAAAAAAAGAATAAAACCCAGAGCACATCAATATGTTCCTCAAGAAAAGTGTTACCAATTCAGAAGAGATCCCAAAATTGATATACAGCATCCCTCTCCACGACAGAGGCAACTAATTAAAGACAGAACATCATCTGCCTGGTTTTTGTAAGCTTTTCCAGTGTGTATTTAAATATCTTCTGGACAGCTCTCTGAATATGCAATAGTTTGCTCTTAGATAATGAGGCCCATGCCACTGTCTCAGAGCCAAATATGAGAGCCTCAGGTGCAAAACTCTCCTACACTCATACTTTCATGTCCTTAAAAAAAGACTAATGAGGGACAAAATAGGGTAAAAATACTTCCCTTCTACATGATGCTTTGTGTATTAAAACCAGTATGCTTAGTTTTAAGAGCAGAGCACTGGGACACAGGAGAATGGGGTCCGCTCCTGGCTCTACTTCTGACCCGAAGGTTATGCTTGGTGAAGACATCGCCTCATCTACGCCTCAGCTTCCTGGGCTGAAAACCAGGATAATGATACTGACCTTTAGAGAAACCTTTGAATCTACTTATCAAAATGCTATGCAAGAGCTGGCTTATTATTATTTTTGTTACTTTACTTAGTTGAAAGACTCCCAGTGACTTCAATCAAAAATTCCTGCATTAAGTCCCAGAATCTTACGTGAAGGACAGGTTGCCCAAATTCAGTTGTTAGGAAACACATACATGTCAAGTGCCTCTATTCTCCTGTACACAACTAGAAGTTTTAATGATAAAAAAAAAAAAAAATTACTGGACTACCAGAAAAGATAAGGTATTAGGTTTTGGTTGGGACAGCACAACCCAGACTGGCTCACGGGCCACTGAGCTCTCTGTACCTGGGTTGTGAAATGCTATCAAGCAATAAAATGTGTAACTCTTGCAGTCATACTGGTCTGGAGAAAGCAAAGACACCAACATAGGAAAAGATGCCACGAGCAAACGAGAGCCAAGGTACCTCTCTCACACACGCATCCTGCATTCCCACTTGAATTCCCAACGGAACTACACCAGCTGACCCACTCATACCATGAGTTTTTTTTATTATTGTGGTCCACCTGGTTTATTATGATTTTTATATATTAAGAAGAATCCTGGATGTCCTTAGCCTAAAATGCAATTGTAATGTATATAAAACACGGTCATACAATGACAGCGCGTCTTGAAGTCCTGTTCTTGTGAGCTCTCTAACAACCGGCCGCGCTTAAGTTAACCACTCTGTGATTCTGCCTGATGAAGGAAGCAAATACACAGTTTATGGCACTTGCTGCTACTGTGTCACTGTGTGCACGACTGTGGCAAGCAAACCTACGAACCTTTACAGGACTTGACAGATAAGGTTAATTCTGTAACCTTTAATTTTCTCAGTGAACCTAACGAAGATGCTGCAGGTTCACCTAGGGGTAAAGCTTATGGGAATCTCATGGCAGATCACGCTTTGTTGTGTTGATAGCAGCTTTATACAGAGCCATCTCCTCACACAAAAAATGTCTAAATCAAAACATTTTAAAGGATTTCTGACTGTTTTGCTTATAAGATTTAATTTGTCACTGGCAAAAGCATGTACTATCATCTCCTATATTAGCTTTTTTCTGTAATGGGACACAGGCAAATTAATAGTGTTCTTCAACATATATCTCCTCTAGTAGTTATGTGGCTGAGACCACTACAAATTAGATTTTTTAAATTATTACTGCTTTGCTTTTCACCATTTATGTCATTACATATTTGCAATTTCCTCATCTTAAGCAATGAAAACAGCCTTGTCAGCTTCATTTGTACACTCCTGTAAGAGATGAAAATTGCAAATACTGCAAGGAAGTGTTTTAAATTTTAAATGTCAACTAGTTTTCATTAAATTTTAAAACACATGAATGTTGTAAATCCATTCACGAATATTTATCTAAACATATATGAAGATATCATTGCTCTATATGATATATGTACACAAGCATACGCGTTTGTGTAAAGCACCCACCACTGAACACTTGGCTTAAGGTACCTGACACTACTAAAAATATATGGAAACTGAAAATATACCACCATTTAAATGAGTAAGAAGGCCTGTCTAAACATGAAGTAATGGTGTTGCCAAACTTAATTACACGCTTTTTTTATGCACTGCATAAAAATATCTCCAAGATCGAGGGCCCAATTCTGCCACAGCTCACACCTGCTAATCAGCAGTGTGCAGATACAGCCCCGGGCGCAATTTCTGCTCTCAGTTTTTCTGCAGCAGGTTTTTCCTAGTGTTATCTCCGCAGACATCTTTACTTGGGTGCGATGGATATTGTGCTGCCTCGCTGCTACCCATGCCAGAAAGATCCACACAGCAAGCGGCTCGGCAGCCGCTCACACATGAACAGCCTCAGCTCCCATAAAATATGCATTCATTTAAAAAATATTTGCACCCTGCTGTCAAACTTAGACAAATTCATACTGAGCTCCAGAAAATAGCTGTTTTAATGGTAAATGATGTTCTGGAAACCTCTTTCAGGCTAAACACTCTCGTCAAAATTATTTTAATAAGAAAGATTAACAATTTCAACATTAGCTGCTAATCCCCTTTCATTTGAAACTGTGCTGATAAAATTCTTTGCTTGTCATTCAAATAGTAAGTAATAATTATAGATTTGGGGCCTCCATCTCTTGCTTCATTAATAGTAAATTGCATGGAAGTCTGAAGCATAAAGTCAGCTTTGATACATTTCAAAATGCAATTTCCATAGCTTTCCTTAGCTATGTACAATTAATTACAGAGTTAATAAGGGGAATATGTTAATGAAAGGGAAATTATTCACTCAGACCACCTGGCCTTATCAAATTTCTTTAATATGTTTCCTTCTTTCTGTGAATTTGCATGACAGCAAGAGCTCAACTGATGGCATGCATTACCAGGGCTTAAGTATTCTTATTTGCATCCCACTAGACTCCACTTAAGTAAGAAAAAATGTAAGAACTAGTCATATAGTCATATAACTGCCTGTTTACATATATATTTTTTCTTCAAGTTCATTATCTCTTAAATAAAATTAAAAAACTCAAGACACCCTTGTAAGGACTGGATTCTCTTCAATGCTTGGAGAACAAACATAATGCACCCCAAAAGGAGACATTCTGTCACTTTTTGTTTGTTTTGTTTCCAGGAATGTTTTGCACGTGCAAATCTTTAATCAAATCCATACAAGAAACATACATTAATTCACTGCAGTGTGACAGCATTGGGTGATCGTGGGTTATTGTAGCGAGCACAACCAGGCCAGAAGCACCCAAGGCCTTCCCATAATTCACTTTAAAAATAATGCTGCTGTGATACATAGTCAGAGAACTGTTTTTATAGACCTGTCAAATCCGAACCCCATCAAATCTTCCGGAGGCATCAGTGGATTTTCTGCTAACCCGGACACAAGCCATTACAGTCACACCCACAAAAAGGGCCACAAAGTCAGGGGACACTAGTAGGTCCTGCTTGACAGGGATGTTGCTTAAGAGCTATTTGTCACCCTACCTCCTGTTCCCAGGTTGGGGAAGTGATAGAGAAGTCAGAGGCAATTCTTAATCCTCCCCAAGTACAAGCAGGCTTCTTGGCCAAGTGGACCATCTGAATAAGCACCAGTGCAAACGACTAGGACAAGAGGATGAAGGAGACAAAACAAAATGAAGGCAAAGCTTAAAAATAGAATAAAAAAAAATGTTGCTCTAGTCTAGAACAAAGGAGGAACTCAATTAAGGAGAAAAGCTCCCAGCAAAAATACACATTGAATGAAGACATACTAAGAGGAATAGAATATGAGTGCAGCAGCCTTTCAGTTTATCTGCTTTTGGTCTCAAAAGCAACTAGTCCTCATTTATAGGACTGCATACACTATGTCACCAATAAGTGTATTCTGAAGTTTTACAAATTATTTTAACTTTTATCTCTTCATTTTAAAATGTTGCATAGCTGCACTGCAGTACAAGTGGAAAATTTGAGCTCCATCCCCAAAATATTTTACCAAATACTATGGAAACTGAAGTCTCTTACTCACAACACTCTGCTAAGTTGAGGCCTTATCCCATAAAGAGTTTCATGAAGCAAAGTACAGAATTTTTTATGTTGCCCAGAAAATAACCATAAACACTTTGGTGAATCCACACAGGCCACTGAGGTCTCTCCTTTGCCAGTACTGTATCCCTGAGGGTGCTTCCAAGAATTTCTGTTGGCTTAGACCAAATCTAAGAGAGAGCTCTCCCAAACTGGACTATTTCTGGATATCTTAAACTGCAGTGGGTGTCATCAGTGCAGTAACACAGTGCCGGAAGGTATAAGGTGCCTTTCTAAGCACACAGAACAACCTACAGCTTTATCCTGAACTGCTGCATGTTTTCAGGAGCTCTGAACCCGTAGCTTCATTTCTGAGATATCATTTGATCTCAGAGGTGCCCTGTGTCTTGCAGCCTGCACGATCCATTTCTGCATCCCATAGCAAGTCAAAATTCAACTTCTTCCCATCTCTAAGTCAGGTTGACCGGCATCTCAGCTACCAGCTCAGGAACATGCTAGAAAACACATTAATATCTCAGGTCTCCTGTCCAAGAAGTCCCTCTGAACCATCTTCTTTCTAGTGTCCTTCACCTTCTAAAGAGCCATTTCCACCTGCTAGAGACCATATATGATTAACAGGCCACATCTGCTACCGTGAGTTATTGACAGCTTAATACATCGTGTTAGCATGTGTAATACAACAAATAAACACAAGAGCACTTCATTATATAGGATACAATTTGGAGCTAAAAGAAATGGCCAGGAGCCTCCTGGACAAGTGCTCCTCTCTGGCTTCTGCTACTGATTAGGCTTTCAGAAGCAGCTGAGGACTCAATAAAACCCCTTGTTTTCAAAATAAAGCATCAAAAAGCAGATCTTTTTTATTAAATGACCTCATATCATATCTTTCACTGCTCACTGCAGCTGGTAGGGATCTTGCCTTGACTTTACTTGGACCTTCACTAGAAATGGCGAAAAGCTGGGAGAAAGAGGCACAAAGCTTCTGAGGGTCACCAAATTTTATATCAATTTATTTGAGCTAAGGTAATGAACTTTTCTAAATTATTTACTTTGTGCACAGGCTAGGTGTGTGTCTGCTAATGCCACACTTTTAAAATTCATGTTCTAGAATATGAATAAAAACATTTCTGCATGATTCTAGTAAAATCCATTTCTTATTATGGAACAAGAAGATATCAGCTGGCCAAACTGTTCAATCAAAGCAGCTTGAATAAAATCAAAGTAAGACCTCACAATCAGGCAGCAGACCAAGATGTGGTCACCAAAACTTGGCAGGTTATTTCTAACTATGAATACATTTGGGGAAAACACCAACAGGGAATAATTTAAGGGAAAAAAATACAATTCTGAAATTACTTTCATATTATATACAAGAGAAATGTTTTTCTTGGTTTAACACTGAGTTGCAATTGTTATTTCCTAAGGTCTATTCAACAAGATTAATGGAGAAAAATGAAGTAACTGAACACAAAAGAGAAATAAAATGGGAAGAACCAGAGGGTACCACTGGGCATGAGTATTTTTTCTGAGTTTTATTGAAGAAATCTAGATCACACATGCATCCATTAATTAGAGCTACAGTAGCAACTAGTACAACTAATAGAGCAGTTTTTGTGTTTAAAGAGACTTTTAGCACTTGCCAGCTATTCTTTGTTCCCACATCTCAAGTCCTGCTTTAAACAAATGCAGACATACATCTGAAAATAATTTAAACATTTCGGGAGAAAAAAATAAAATGGAGAAATAAATGTTATTTTATCAGCTGCAAATCTTTCAGAGGCAAGCGACTGCTTGTCTCTAAAAATCTGACAGCTCAGATAGGAAGAGAAGGGAAGAGCTTTTCCCCCCACATATGGTATTTATGGAGTTTTTTTTTGATGTTAGCTGCCTTGTCCACTTCTTTAAATCTCTGTTCTCATGCGGAGTGCACAGCGGCCTTTACCCATTTAACTTTTCTAGCCTCAATGTTCTTGATAACACAGCCTTTAGGACCACAACCTTCTTCTGACTTGCATTTTGTGGGACTGCTAGAACTTGTTATGCTGGCACAGCTAAAAAATAAGCTGGGATTTAGACACGCTTAGCACATTTGTAAGGAGTTTATGCTTTTAACTAAACTTTGCCACTGACTTTTCTCCCTTGACATGTGAGGGAGGATTTCTTTTCAGCTGTAAGCTTTTTAAAACAGTTTTTATAGTCAAACAGTTATTTATAATCTCTGAATTCATACAAGGCTAAAAAGAAAATTGTGGTGGTAGAAGGAAAGAAAGAAAGAATAGGAAAAAAGACCTAAATAATCAAACACATAGAAATTGTAATAAAGATTTCCCTATGCAGGAAGTCCTTTTGGGTTTGCAGGCACACTGCCAAGGACAAGGAGATCAAGCAGGCTTACACTTTTTACATTGTGAAGCCTGAGATTTCAGTCTCTCGTTCATTTGCTCCCACTGGTTCATTCAGCACAGTAACAAGACTTCCTACTCCTTTCCGAAAAATATTGTAGGCACAGATTACCACACACTATTATTTCCAGTACACACATTAGTTTCCCCCTCAGGGAGAAAACTACTTAGACTCCCAGCTCAACTGGAGAAAAGGATCTTCTTGAAATTCACATTCTTTCTGAAATTCTAATTTATGCATAATGATTAAAACTTTGCGTGTCTGTCTGTGCAGAGGGAAAAACCCAAAACACAGAAAATCAACTCTGCTTCTCCAAATCCCATCTCATATATGGTATTCAGATAACGACCTCAAAACGTTATCATCAAAAGCATACACTCCTTTCTCGCAGCGGAGTTCTTCATTTGAAAATTCATGGAAGATTATAATTATCTTAACCCAACAGGTACGGAAATGTATCAAGCAGAGGTGAAAGCCAATGTAACTGACAGGCTGACTTGAGTCTGAGCACCGCAAGAAGAGGTTTCTTCATCTAAGTTGCTCCCCTCCTCAGTGGGAAGGTAGGCACCACACGAACCACCTAAGAGAAATCCCATGTGTGCCTGATGACCAGGAGACCTTCACAGCTGCCCACCTTCTTCACTGCCTAGAAAGGGAATTTAAGGACACACTCTAGAAATGCCACTTCATTAAGCACCTAAAATGCAGATATAAATTAGGAGCCAATGTCAGGGACACTAACTCTCTCCTAGGCACCTTCAAACCTCCCCGATTCTCTTGCTGGTCTCTAATGGGAAGGGAGGTACTTAATTAGGACTTCTTTTGGCACGTGAAATATAGGTGTTCTTATGTGAATAAAGTGGATGGGCATCTACACTTGATTTCCTACTCTTTCCCTTGTTGCGGCCTTCTGAGACAACCACCATTTTCTTGCAAAGTTAATGGTAACTGAAATGAGGGCACTTCTTTGTTGTTGTTCGCAATGAAACCAGCCACTCAGTGCCACAAAGATGACTTCAGAAAACATGCTCCTCTAATTACACTTTGCAAAGTGCTTGGGTTTTAGAAAGGCAGCATCATAAAGTGCCATATGGGCTGTCCTCCTGCTCTAAATGTGAGGAAAAACAATGTGAAAAAGGGGGGGAAAAAGAACATGTATTTCGCTCTTGCTGTCCTGGGCATCCTAAGTCCTCCCTTCTTTCAAGTGCTAATAGTGAAACTACCTCATGCAGCATGGAGATGTCTTTGCTGAACAGCAAGGCAGCAGATATGCAGGGTTTTTCTCTTTGAAAGACTGATCTTTGAAAAAAAAAGAATTGTTTTCAGTTTACGTGACTGCATTCACGTCTGAGATTGCCTCACAGACGCTTCGTTTCGGATAATCCTAGTTTCCTCCAAATCTCCATTAATGCAAATCTTGGGGCTGCTCCCCAAAGCAAGAGCTCCCCTGAGCCAAAAGTACCTGCGGCTGAACATGAACTCCAATGAGCCCTAAGCCGAGGTGATCTGCACTTTGTTTCCCCTGTTCTACTAGCTAGCTTTTTTCCCACAAATTAAAGAGATTTTCAGAAGTGTTTCTGCCTAGCACTACCTGTGAGCAAGAAAGGGACTAAACAGAGCCACTTGCAAATATATACTTTCTTGGTTATTCCTGTTCAAAGTTTATTTTATTTGATTCCTTCTATCATCTTTTACAGCCATCCATTGTTTTTTTCCTCTGGGGAGGTCGTGGCAGCTAGGACCAAGGAGCCCTAACTCTGCTAGCTTCACCTTGTGGTACACTCTGGGAGGGAAAAGCACGTCACAGAGCGTTAAGGACATTTACCCTGCAAAGCAGATGGCATTTGCCACTCTTACTAACATTTCTCAGTGCCTTTTTAGGCACGGAGACACCTTTCGCAGAAGGAGGAATTGCAAGGTAAGAGGACTGCAGAACTTGGCATCCATCTGGTGGAAGGTGTCCCAAAGCTGTGAGGGGGCTCCTGCTCCCCTCCATTTGCAGCAGCCCGTTCAGGGGAAGATGAGGTCACCATACATTAGACCTTTTCTGTTGCTGAACTCCAACAAGCTACAGGGTCTCAAGGGAGAGAGAAATTTGGGCAAATAAGGAGTTATGGATCTGTACATTTATTTTTGAGCACAACATAAACTGGGTCAGCTCTCCGGACTGGGGCTCCTGTCAGCGTGCCCCATGGTGACACGAAATACAGGCTGTTCTCATCAAGTCCAATCATGTGCTCCAGGGCTGCAGCGGCGCGATGCTGATCTTCCTGTGGAAACTTAACCTCACTTTGCCATAAGGAGATGTTGAGCATGGGATTTAGTGACTTCCCTCAAGTAAACCATCCTACTGTCTGCTGACCCTCCTGTTAGCCTTGGCCTCATACCCACGCTAAATGCATCCTTTTGATTCTAACCTGTGTTTTTCTCCTAATTACAACATTCCTGTCCATTATGAACAAATTTCTCCATCCCATATTTCAAAGAATGTACCCGGACTTCCATGAACGGCTGATTTCTGTTTGTTCAGGTTAGACTAAACAAACTATCTGTTTTTACTCTCCCTATGTAGGTTGTACTCTCCAGCCCTTACAGCAGTTCTTTCACCCTTCCTTGAACTCTCATGATCTAAGATATAACATATGTTCTTAGATAGCTACCATATGTATGGGTTCATTCAGGGTTAAACAGGATTGACTGAGTTACGGACACTGAACACCGTAACAGTGCTCCGGACCAACCTAGCTGTTTTTTTAAAGTCTAGCTGGCAAATACATCACTTTTTAACATGACTTTCTTGCATTCTGAAGAAGCCTCAAGCCCAGGGCTAGTGAAGGGGTTCCCGTATGAAACTTTCCTTCAAATTTGGGCTTGTGTTTTTTTTCTTAAGAACACATTTGAAAACAATTTTGTTTCATTTAAACTAGTTGAAATTTTAAGATTTGTTCACAGATCTTAATGTGTATTTCTATCCATTTAGGCAATTTTGCTCTTTTTCTTGTATAAAGATGTCTTAGAGCATTACCACATGAATTTGTATTTCTTTTGAAGTTAGACAATTGGAGTACCTCTTACATATTTTTATCAAGCATTTTAGTTAAATGTGAGAGTTAATCAGGTTAAAAAGCTTTCATTCTGCTTAGACAAAGTGAGATAGTAAAAAAAAGTAATAAATATTCTCTGTCATAGCAGCATTCCTTTAAATATACATCTGTATATCAGTATTTAAAACAGTGTTTAATCTACCCTTTTTGTGAGGGAAGGGAGCAGGAAGATGACTCAGGAAGATACCTTGGGATGAAGCATCTGTTTTTTTCTAAAGCTGTCCTGCTTTTGCTCAGTTTTACAGCTGGCCCAACCAAGGCTGAAGGAGGTCAGGAACCTGACTGAGGTCAAATTAGGTCTTTGGATTTTGCCTTCCTTCATTTAATTCTCCTTTATATGGAATGCCTAGAAGAACTCGAAAAATAGCTAAGAATATAGTACTTTCAAATATAAATCCAGGAAAAAAAAAGAAGGGAAGAAAGGAGAAAAACTATGATTCCAAAGTATGACATGCTGGAAAGAAACCTCCTTATCAGAAAGCCCACTAGTGAGTCTTCTCGGAGGCATACAAATAAATAAATATCGAGCTTTCCAAAAGCATGGAAACACTATTTTTACTTTAGACCAATCACCCTAATAAATATAAGTCAAATATAGGAAGGAAAATAGCAACATGTGATTCATCATCTTCCCATCATCTAACTTCTCCTCGGCCAATTTCAATCCACCTGTCAGAGTAAACAGGTATGATCACCTCTATTCAAAGACAGAGGAAAATAAGGCACAGAAATGGGGGAATCCTCCTGACAGGATACTGACAGGATACTAACTGTGAGAGAGAGGGGCAGAAATAAGCTGCAGCCAGTCCCAACCATTAGGCTTGGCCCCTTCTGCGTAGCTAAAGACATGCCATAAATACGCACAGATACTCACATCTCCTACACTGATACTGATCTCAAGTCGTGTTTGAAAGCAACCCAAGTTTTCCAACGCAGATTCCATTAATAGGCTGTATTTGTATCATTCCAAACATAAGAAGAGATCCAACTTGGAAAAAAAGAAACAACTGAAGAAAACAAAACTCAGGCTATGCTCAAGGTTCAGATCTCTCCCTTTCTAACTGTAATGAAAAAGAAATTATTGGTATTTCTGATATTCTGTTGCCACATTCTCAGATCAAATTCAGCCCACTGAGAGTGCTCGTGAAAAAGAAGCAAGCTCATGAGAAGCTTAGCAGTTTTCTTCAGTCGTCCAAGCTCAGTTAAACGCAAATTAATAGGACAAAAGGACAAAACATATCTTATCTTTTTTAAAGCAAGCACACAAGCAACTCATATGCCCAATACAAAAGAATGTTGCCCACGGAAGAAAACAAATAGTATAATGAAAAAGAAATAGGAATAAAAATCCCTTTAGTTTTAATTGTATACAGCTGACATCAACAGCAAAGCTGAGGAATATTTTGATGCACAAAGCGTCAATTCCCTCTTCAAAGCTCACAGCTTTAAAGGCACTGTGGATGCGGACAACCACGGATCAGCAGGGCCTTACCAGGATCATGTGACCGGTGGAGATGTCCATGTTGGACTGGACGGGCTCTTCGCACCAGGACG
The DNA here is from genome assembly GCA_034781795.1 of Crypturellus tataupa. Lineage (NCBI taxonomy): Eukaryota > Metazoa > Chordata > Aves > Tinamiformes > Tinamidae > Crypturellus > Crypturellus tataupa. The sequence goes on from JAWLRI010000159.1 coordinate 280,345, forward strand.
ACGTGCTGCTCCGCGCCGACGGGCTGGGAATGGGCCCATCGCTGAACTGGGAGGAAACACTGTTGATCCGAGACGCGTGCAGGGGCTCGGGCCGGTCAGACGTCTTCACTGCCATGCGCTGGCGACATAGCTCCTGCAGAGAGCAAAGAGACACCCTGTAACCACGGCTAGAGTGCAGCCAGCAGCAATCACAGAACGGAGGCTACGAAAGACGTAGCATTTGCACTGCATTTCCAAGGCTGGCACTGCTTTCCCCGTGGCTGCTGTGATCTTTGGGCAGCTGCCTGCTCTGCCCTCCACATTTACTAGCAAAGCTCAATGAATTCGAAAGCCTAATTACGACTCTATGCACATCTCTTCTTGGATATGGTAAAACAGTATTTTTGAGCTTCATTTCTAAAGCAGTTTGGTTTTTTCCCTAGCATTGCTCTGCTTTCTACGAACCCTCTTCTGAACTGTGCAACCCACTGAAGCTAATGGGGTTGCATGAGAGCAACTGAGAGCAGTGCCTGGCCCTGAACACACAAACTCAGCAAGTTCAAGACAACTGGGCTGATGCGCTCGCCCGTATCAATTCTGCTTGATAAATGCAACATTTCTCTTCATTACAACAGCAAAACCACAATGCTTCCTCCCTAATGTGGGGCAGGTAGGATGAAGAACAACATTAACAAAGAGTAAACCCCCAAATCTGATGCTGTTTAAACAGCTTTGGCATGGAAGGAAAATTCAAGCTATCACACTAATACAAGTCGTGTTAACACTCCAAAATAGATAGCACTGTGAATATGTATTTTCAGTCACACTCATGCACAGAAGTCATGTAAAAATAAAGAATTCTGTTTATGTAACAGAAAACTCTCCTAAGAAGAACAACTTCCCAGGGTAAAAAGCATCTGATTCCAATGTGTTCCAATCCACAGTTACAATGTTGTTGGTATAATGCTTTTAGAATCACTTACGTGCAGTAAAATGTTGGAGTATATAATAAAATTATCATTTTTAACATATGGTTATATTCCGCAGGAGAGATCCAGATGCCTGTGTCGCACAGCAGGATGGGCTAGTCCACAGTGTGTGGACACACTGTACATGTGGTGGGTTACACACTTGTCTCCGATCACTCATTTTACACAGATGAGCACTAAGAGCACAGTCTCTCGCCTCAGGCTAACGAAATAATAGTCTGAAGAAATCATACCGTGGAAAAGCTGTGGCCTGTTTTCTTATTCACTGATAACATAGCTGCAACCTAAGTGCCATCTGTGGGATGGCTGGAAAAAAATCTAAGATACCATGTGTGATAAAATCTTATTTCATAGAGGAGGTCGGAAGCATTTAAGAACGAAGTTGTTTAACGTGAAGAGGGGCCCTGATTCTCACTGCAGTGGGTGCAAGCGCTCAAATCAAAGTGCTGCAATTGTTTTACGGAGCCCCTCCTGCCAGCGAGCAGTGCTCCCAAATGCAGCTGCTGCCTGCATCCATCCGCTTCCTGTATTTGACAATTTGTTCCACATTGTGCATGAAGATTTTCCATTTTTGCAAGGAACATTTTTTGCACACTTGTGCAAGCTTGCTTGCTCTTGCTTGTTAAGGGAGTAACCTTAGTTACTCCCTACCATTCTTCACAGGCCAAGTATTTCCGAAAGAAATAAATTAAAAAATACCCGGAGTCACATAGATTCGTGTTAGGTCAGCTAAACTCTCACAATGAAACACAGGGCTTTTTCATTCATTACTGAAGAAAATCCATCAGTCCTGGCAGGCGGGTCTGCCCACTCCACCCTGGCTTGCTGGGGAAGGATTAGAGATTTCCATTAACTAAACGGGATCAGGAAGATGCAAACGTCACCAAATTAACAAGGCATTTCTAGGCAGGTAGTAACGACCCAAGAAACAATGCAGCAGCCGGCTGGTTCTGGAGTATTAGATCACGTTGTGGCTGGAGAAGTTGCTCTGGGCATGAACTAACCAGTTTTATTTTAAAAACGGGTTTTATGTGTTCCTCACCCTGAGGAAGGAAGGAGGATTGAGGAACACATCGCACATAAGTGAAATGCCAAGAGCCTGCGCTCAGGCGACGCTCCGGACACGCTCCCAAATCTCCCCTGCTTCCAGCACGGAGCAAAGCCAAGCTCTGCCAAGGAACAGCAGGAATCCAGACTCGCCAGAACCGTCCAAGTCGCCACGTGTGTAAATGAGGCCGGGAGCCGTCCTGCCGGCACTCCTCAGCACAGGCTCCATTACAAATATTTTCTAAGAATGAATTCAATTTATTGCACTTCTATGTTTAGCCGAGCGGCCAGGGCTGTTTCCACCAGGCTGCACCTCGCTAACGTCTAGGCTGTGCTTGGGGACACTAGGGAAGCCATTCTTCATTTAAAAACATCATTTACACCTAAAAAAGCAATCATAATGCACCCGGTGAAATATGAAGAAATGATCGTCCTGACCCTTCAGGCTACGATCTAATAGATGGGTTGGACATAAACATTTATTTAAAAGGTAATTTGAAGTTTATGACATTATTTCCCATCACATGGGAATTGCTATCATACTGAGGCACTTACTCTGTTTTTTATTTCCCAACATTTATTATCAAACTTATGTGGTAGTCACATGCAGTATATAATGGAAAAGTAATATCGCTGTGTGACAAAAACTGCCATAACCAAGACAAATATTCTGTAAATAATGTCCAGTTAAATGAGTTCAAAGTACAGCACAATGATCATCTGTAGAGAGCTTTTTATTTGTGACATAATTAATAACCTTAAACAAACCATAAAGAACATTCTCAGAAACAAACGTGGACCTCTTCCAGTGAAGCTGAAATGCTGCTCTAATACTTGGTTATCCTGATAAAGACACAAAGAAGCACAAAGCAGCAGCGATTTCCATAGGTGCAGCAGAGGGAATTGCAAATAACAGAGCCCACGTGGGAGTGAAGCCCCGCATGCAGAACAGGGGGGCTCTTCACATTTCAGGAGGGGCCTCAGGAGACTTGTTTGGCCTGGGGCACCACAGGCACCTCGTGACCCTGATGCGGCATGGACTGATGGGGCAGGTTTTCACGTGAGCTCTGAGCCTCCAGAGATGGAGGGAAACGTGTCCTGCACTTCCACAGTCTCTGGAGAAGGCTCTCGCCACGCGGTGGGAGGAAACTGCATTGGGGGTATCTCTCATTGTTTAGAAAATGGACATGTGTGGGAGGCAGAGCCCTGCTGACCTGCACGTCCCCTGCAGCCTGTGCATGCACCTCGGAAACCAGGGGGCACCAGGGTCACCCGCTGGCCAACCCAGCAAACCCCAGTTTGGAGAAGTTTTTATCTTCCACTAAGACCAAGCGGTACAGCAGGTACCTGGAAAATCCATTAAGCGCACAAAGTTTCCTACGGACACACCGCGGTAGAGGCTGAGGTTACAGGAGACCAAACCAAGGGAAACGCAAGGCTGCAGCAGCAGCACTTGCTCCTCGTTTCACCCAGCTGCTCCACAGCAGAGCCTTGGGCTCTTCCAGGAAGGGCAGCACAGAAAGAAAAAGACAGAAAAAGGAAGCACTTACACGGTGCATTTATTAAGAAAGAGCACACCCATTAGACAAAGAAAAACGCTATTATTAAAACTGGTAGATGAGCCCTTTCAACCTGAGCTGGCTAATATTCTATTAGAAACAAATCTGTTTCAGCTGGCATGGTCTCAAAGATGTAGTATTCATTTTACATGTGAAACAAAATTCATTTTTTTTGCACAAATTTTAAACTAGAAATGCTGAAAACTAATTCTAAAGGATTCCAGGCTGCAATATATAAAAAATATTCCATAAAAACTGTGAGCAGATATAACCTTTTAAATAGCAGGTATGAAAAAAGAAAGGTCTTTAAAATGTTCTTTTTCTCCAATTTAATACACTCAATTGAGTATTATCCTCACTTTTCTTGAAATTAAGGAGGTGCTATTCACTGGGTGAGTTGAGGTCTGTACTTAGAGCAGGCATTTAGCCATTTTTTATGTACAGCAAAAGTCAAGACAGAGTGAGATTTAAAAGAAAATGAAAAAATAAGGTAAGCTCTTTTTTACGCAAATGAATCTGGGACTACAAACATCATTATTCCCTAACTAAATTTGCTTAGCGCTACTACAGGGTAAAGCAAAAGTCATTTAGCAGCCTTTGGTTTGCTTCTGCATACTTAATATGCTTGTAGGCACCGTAAATTTAACTTTAACTTATTTATAGTGTTTGCAGCTTTGGGGACAATTACATTTTTACTACCATTTATTTTTGAGTTATTGAAACATACTTTCCAGCTCTTGTTTCATTTCAAGGTACTTTTCATCAAAGAGAAACAAGAACTGTTTGCATGTTTGGAATATTTATACACATACTTTCTATTATCACCAGATAAAAAAAGCTAAAAGATATTGAAAAAAAAAGGTTATAAGCCATAGTTTGACAGAACAATCTCTGCCAGAGTGTCCAAAACAACAACAAATTACGATGTAAAATGTGTTTATTTGTCAGTACAGACTTGCTCTCAACGGTTCAGCTTATTGACCAGACCCTCACTACCTATATAGCTGCCTATAGGTATAGCAGCTATCTATAACTGCTCAGCGTAAGGGTTTTGCTTTGTTTTCTTCCCAGATGACTTAAATAGCAGCTCTGCAACATTTTCCTAACAACACCAATTTTGATCATAGTCTACGAAATTAAAATTTTCAATTATTTCGGCATTCCCGGTGTTTTCTGGTGGAGACTCATGCAATTCTCATGCCCTTTTCTCCATGCACACAAAGAAAGTGGAGGTTACGCAGTAGGGGAAGGGCAAAGGAAAACTGCTTATCTTTGAATGGGAAATGATTTCTTTTGTTTGTATTTCCTGTGTCCCTGCTTGAGCAGGGAGGTTGGACTATATGATCTCTGGAGGTCCCTTCCAACCTCAACCATTCTGGGATTCTGGGATTCTTTCATTCCCTCTCTTTCATTTCAAGCGTTTTCAGTCTGATCCTTCAAAACGAACAAACAAATATATCCATAATGGTACTGTATACAGCCACACATGTCCAATAGACGTGGACAGTTCTGATTTTCACAGAATCACAGAAACTGAGCGTGCACTGCAGCTGAAGGGAATACTTGTACTTTAATTCTTTCACTGACCTCTCATCAAAGAGGTTCATGGAGGAGGAGAGACCATTCTCAGGGCTCAGAGGTAGCCACAGAAGATGTGGCAACATGGGCCAAATGGTACAGTATTTCCCTGGAGTAAAGGTGTTTTCTCCACTATCCACACCAGGAAGGCACAGGCTTCTTCGGAAAGGATACTGCTTCCAGAGGATCAGGGAAATAGGAAGATCATGCTTAGGTTATGGTACCGTTTTCTTTTACCTATGCAAAAATATAGGTGGTCTAAATGGGACTGAGAGAAGACAGTTTCTATCTTTGATTTGTACAGGAGTTTCTAGAACAGTTCTGTGAAATACCTGCCTGGTTTAGTAAGACTTTTCCTTAAAGGACTTTTCAGGTGGAAATTATAATGAAGAAGTTAGTGTTTCTTTAGAAGGATTTAAGATGGTATTTTCCCTGCATGGTGACGTCGCAGCCAAACAGTGGTGGTTCCTTTCAGGATTTAAAGAGAGCACCTGGAAGCCTCCAAAGAAACCACGGACTACCTCTTTCCAACAGGAAAGCCCACAAACCTGCTGGAAGTGACCTTCCTCATGCGAGAGCTCCCAGGATTTTCTTTGGGTGTCCCTGAGCATTACTGCTCTTCTGCATTCTGTAAAACCAGCCCTGAATCTCTACAACTATATTCTTAATCTGAAAAACAAACCTCCCCTTCTCTGTATTTTTTTCCATCTTAACTAACTCAAATACCTGCTTGCATCTGTATCTTAATATGAATCCGAGCAGTGACCTCATTGCTAGCCCGGTGAGAGCCATGCAGCACAGTCTGGGTTACAAACAAACAGGAGCAATGACAGATTTGCCATTAAAGGCCGTGCAGAACCACGTGTAAATTTATCACATATTTTGACGCCGAAAGCTCGAGCAGCTTCCTGCAGATGCCAGTGCCCTTATAGATAAATGCCACAAATGCCTCCTTTTCCACTCTGACTGCTCATAGCTGCCTGGGGCCCAAAGCAAGCAAAAAACCACAATCCCAAGGCAGCTGCAGCTTCTCAGGAAATGTATACATAAAGGCTGTAGAGTTCACTGTTTTATTGCCTTGCAAAACTAAAAATGGGAGATCATTTCTGCTAGAAGTAAGAATTCCCCCTTCCCCAGCAGGACTCTGCATGCACTTCTAGCTCTGGAAGAAACAAATATATAGCACAATATATTGCACAACTTTATGTCTAAAACGTTATTTTACTCCACTCCAAGGATTGCTATTTGCTTCTTCTAAAGCCTGCATAACTGCAGTCCTGGTAACTGAGGCTCTAGTACCAGGGAGAAAAGTAGAGTAAGACCTAAAAAGCTCTAAAACCCGCAAATAGTTCTTTTCACAGAAGGAGGCTGCACGCATAAGTCATATAATGCTGGCGTAAGGAAGCAAGCACTGAGGATGGCCCTCAGTGACAAGATTGGTTCTTTATAATGTTACCCATCACGACAGATGCAAGTGCCAACCACTACTCTCTCATGATTTGAGAACTGAAGTCATCATTCTCTTCTCCTTTCCAACTGAAAATAAAAATGCAATAACTCTCTTAGCTCTGATAGGAAGAACAAATGTAAATTTTGTAAACAAAGGGTGCAAATGTAAAAAAGGCAGACAGGCAGGAAGACACTGCATTTTGGAGGAGCAGCATCACCAACGAGGACCCCGGTTGCCCTGCTCTGCCCTGGCCTCCACCGCTCATCCATCCGCTCCACGTTTGGCTGCAGGAAGCAGCAAAGCAGCCGCCCGAGAGCCTGTGGCCGAGCAAACCCGCACCTCTCAGGGATGCATCTTCTGTGATAACCTACACTTTTATCAGCCATGAGGATTCCATAGGCACCTTCTGAAACTTCTTCCTTATCAGCTATCTTATTGCATGGAATACCTTTTCCCCCAGTACTTCTTTGATTCTTGCTATCTCCATAGGTCTCAGCTACATTTTGCAGAAATTTTCGTGTTGCAGTTGGGTGTTATGTGTATCACATTTCCTTTATTAGCCTTAAATTTTATGAAGTTTGTGTCACTTAAGGTCTTTGCTAGGATGCTTTGCAGAAACAAGAACAAAAGTTTTACCTTTTCTTCAGTATACCACTCTATTTTATATACGTTTTACTGTTGTACAGTCCCGTTTTCTTTATCCTTTTAAGAGACATAATCTCATTTTTCCAATTTCTTGTCATACGAGTTTTTAACAGCCCCAGCTGCCCCTGTCACCTCCCGCACTCCTTCTTTTGCAGTATTGCTTTGGAGACGAGTGACCAGTGTTGCACTCGGAGAAGCCTGAGTCATTGATTGGTATTTAATTAACTTCTGAGGCTCTCAAGCAAACAAACAAGATTATTAGGCCGCAATGCCTGGAGAGCCACTGGAAAAACAAGTTCAAACATGGCATGGTTTATATGGGAGGCATCACTGCTGTGTATATTTTAATTTCACCCTCAAAAGCCTTATAGTGAGGTTAACCAGGAGCTGCAGTTGTTCTCTGCTGTGGGTGACAGGATATCGTATTTACATGCTCACATTCTCCTTTTACTCTGTATATTGTTTCCCCACAATATAGTGGGAAACTGTGTGGCATAACCTCAGTATACAGCATGAATTTACACATATTCCTCATTCCGAAGTTGCATCCAGCTGCAGCACATTTTCCTTCTCTCCTACATGGGCAGTTGAGCTGGCCGCTTGCTCCCTTGCAGCACGATGAGCTGCAGCAAAACCCCCTTCAGCAAATGACATCTTTTCACTTCAAGCGAGGCGTTCAGGAGCTCTAACAGACAGGTCGGAAATAGGTAAAATACAAGTTTCTTTTCCCCATACTGTCTGGAAAGCTGCAGCATGCTCATTTTTCCCTTTTCATCTTTCCCTACTCGTCCCATTCGTGGCTAGTGGAAAAAATCAGTACATTGTGACATGTGCCTATTCTGCCCAACGCATTTTGGAGGCTGAGTCGTTCAGCTGAGCAGTATTAGTAAATAGCTGGGTTGGCACAACGGCTACCACAGTTGCTTCAAACCGTGCACCTCTGCTGCTGGCAGGGAGAACAAGCCGTGAGAGCCCTTCCTCCGGCTCGCGTGAAACACACAAACCTCCCCATTAAACTGCACCTCAGGGAAGGAAAAGGAGGGAGTTTCAGCAGCCAAGATAACGTGTAAGCACAAAAAAGTGAGTCTTATCATGACAACGATGAGCTGTCCATACCTTGGAGGGTAAGGTTGATCACTTAGGAGCTTGATCAGCTGGGAGCTGCTCTGGGAAGGAAAAGCAATCTTGTGGAGAAGGAAGAAGTGGGAATGTCCATGGCTGTCCTTGCAGTAAGGAGTGAGGGAGGCTCCTGTGCAGGCACTGCCCGCAGGCTGGCAGGGAAGGGCCTGTGGCTCTGCAGTTGGACACCCGTGGGCCCAGCGCTCTTGGAGTCCCCCACGCTCCGGAGGCTCCTGCACGACCTCTCCCACGTCTTCGGGAAGAGCTGGGGGCCCTACGGGGGCTTCCCTCTTCCCACACTTCCAGCACGGTGCTGGAAGGGAAGAGGACGGAAGCACTTATGGCGCCCAGGGGCCCTCCTAGGAAAAACAGTAGTGAGGAGAACAGGGTTTGGTGCATGAGGGGCTTGAGGCATGGATGGCAACCGGTCCTGTTCCAGGCGACAGGGCCCTGCAAGAGCCTGCAGATATCGGCTGCGGCAGCACTCCACGGGCACCCAATTAACACGACCTCGCTACAGGCGAAAGTCAAAACCCTTTAAAAAAAGTTTTTTTTTCTCCCAGAAAATGGTATCCTGAAGGAATAATATGAAGGGCTCAGAAAGCCAGAGCAGAGTGGTGGCTGCTCAGCGTTCACAGAACACACAATAGAAGAACGTGTCAAGTCTGAAACACGGTAACAAAGCTGCTCCAGAGGGGAAAAAAAAAATCGTAAAAACAGAAGAAGAAAAAAAAAAAAAAAAAGGACAAAAGTGCACAGGAAAGACAGGCCTGAATATCCTTGATATTACCCGAAAAAAAAAAAAAAAAAAAAAAAAAAACCACTGAAGTTAGTTTGGTTATTCCAAAAAGAAATCAGGACACCTGCGGTGTGGCACTGCACATCGAACACCCTCCAGCCCCAGCACACGAGCATCGGGATGGCATCAACCTCCTGGACAGAGATGATCTGGAAAGAGCTGGAGAGGGACGGGGTGCGAGTGGCTCCAAAGGCAGCTGGAATTCCTATGCCTAAAAGAGGGTCTCTATGGCCAAACCACGTACTAAGAAAAAACACCTGGCAAATAAATAAACGCCTTTTTCTTGGCCTGTGCTAAGTGCCAGACTGTGCTTAGAAGCTCTCTGGGGAGGAGTTGGGTGGCTCGGGCCAACATGGTGCCAGAGTCGGTCTCAACAATTCAGTTTGTTAGGCCAGGGACAGCCTTGGTGCCCAGAGCACCTGCCGCACCTTCTCCAAGAAAGGCCTGTTTGGGCAAGGATGCCGGCTTTCCCAATAACTAGAATGAGTCACTACACTTCCACTTCTACTGTTTTTTTCTTAGCATTTTCACGTGTTTGAAACACATTAAATACACCCTGCAAGACGTTCTTGTCCTGTTTTGTCTTTTTGGTCTACCCTTGGCCTTGTTCCACAAAACACCGAGTCCAAGCACCATATCCTGCACATCAGGAAAAAAAAAAAGCCACATAGGGAGCTGGAGGTACCAATGCTGCCTCCAACCTGTGCTCTGCATCAGCTTGATACAGATAAACAGGCAACTACTTGGAAAAGATGCCTCGTCTCATTCAAACATGAACCATGTTTCATTCAAACCCAAGTCCACATGGCACCTTCTCATCCAGAAAGTGACAGCAGATAAACATACACCTTCGTTTTCCTTCAATGCCTGCAAAGAATTTTCTCTATCTGCTCTTCCTCCAAAAAGGTTATTTTAGTAAGAAGAGGCCAAGAGGCCTGGGAAACTTTACCCAGGTCACCGCAAGTCATTTCTCTAACATTTAGGAATTTGCAAAAGGAATTTATTCTAAAAAAGAGTAGAGCTCGAAGGTGGAGGGGACGGCTCTTCCCCAACAGGCTGGACAACTCAGACCCACGTTGCTCAAGTGCCACCTAAATCTGTCCAATGAAATACTTCAACATAAGGCAAATCCCCTTCTTATCAGCTTTAACTCTTTTTTTTTCTCCCCTAGTATTTTCATACATGATTTCTAGGTTGAATATACATTTTGTAGACCGTAAAGACTATCTCATATGAAGATGCGGTATTTCATAAAACAATACTGCAGACAACGTATTTGTGGGTTTCTAGGAATTTATGTTAAAATAAAATTCTAATTGAAAATGGAGAAAATTGTTTGCATAAGACACAATAACCAGATTTAAGTGGCCTTGAACAACTTTTCTAATACTTCTTGCTGTACTTTTTATTACAGATAATTAGAGTTTGTCCTGTAGCTCCACACAGTTACATGAGATTTTTTTTTAATGAGGACACAGACAAAAAGATTAAAAATGCGTAACGTTCTTTGTTTTCCTAGAAGGAAACAGAAAAAAAAAAGTCTTTTATAGAATCCAGCCTTAAGGCTAAGTTTTCATCTATCCCAAATCCTCACTCAATGTACTCCTTACCAAAAAGTTTACTACGCATTTCTATATTGAACACTTTTGTTCGATACAGAACAAAAGATTTGTTCACTCCCTTGTGATAGCTTTTTAATTTTTTTTTTGGCTTACATGTAATGAGGGGCTGTGAAAATGAGACCAGTTTATGGAGGTGTGAGGTAATACTTGAGGCTACCCATTTCCCCAGCTTCTCAGCTCACCTTGATTGTAAGCTACTATCGATGTGAAGGTTACCAAGGATTTGATGAACAAGAACAAAATCTTACTTTTTCCCCCATTTCTCTTAGAAAATGGAATTTTGTGTACTAATAAATTGATATATGCTGGTTTTATGATGTTAAATTTAATAATGTAACGTTTGCTTACAAAAGTCATAGTCTATAAAGTCTAAAAATATGAAACCGTATTAGGTACAATGAACTATCAGTATCTGAATACACAAAAGGGATGGAAGGGATAAGAAGGGAGCACATTTCCAGTGGATTCTTTCAGCTGAAGCTTTTAAAATTATTTTAAGCAAAAATCTTTATCACAATTTTGTAAACACTAATTTCTTAAAATCCCTCCCCAGTGAAAAATAACAGCAGGATCAGATCTTTAGAACCCACTGGGAATTTTCCACCGCCTTTGAATACAAAGAGATCACATAATTAAGAAGACTAAGACTGACAAAGAAATGTATAATTTATATATAATATAATACAATACACATAATAATATATAATTTAGTGTATAATTTACACTTATAGGCCTGCCACATCAAGTTATTTGGGCAAGTTTTTAAAGCAGCTGCTGCTGCAACGCAGCTGCACTGCTCGGGCACCCCTGTGTGTCTTGGGGCTGTTGGAGAAGGGCTTCATTGTGGAGCCTCTCTCTTCGTCTCCCCGCTGGTTAAAGAAGTCAGAAAATTAAAAAGAATATAGAAATATTAAAAAAAAACAGCTTTCAATGTATTTAACTTTTGTGCTTAAATTCCATTATTAGCTGATCTTTCGCGGATCATCAGGAGATTCTGTCTGTGCTAAAGTTCTGTGTTTCAAAATATAAAATACGCCGATGATTTAACATCTCCCCGCAAAACGCAGCTTTCTCCACCCCCGGGGTCAAAAGCCAGGGTTCAGCTGGACTCTCAAATACATCACCCTGAATCCAGCAGAGCATCCCTAAATAGCAGCAGTCACTAGCGCACACTCATTACATTAATAAATTGCTCACTAATGGGAGCAGTGACAAGCAAGATGTGCACTTAGTGGCCCCGCTTGCAGCCTGCCCCCAGTGCCTGAATGGCCGGTTTTTCCCTGGGTTATGTTCAAAAGGCTTCAAAGCGCACGGAGAAAATCTGCTCGGCGTTGTGCAATAAATCAAAGAGTTGAAAATTCCTCGAACGCTTCTGCCCTAATCTCGGGGAGTTGCCGAATACTAAACTGGCTCTTCAAAGGGGATCAAAGCAAGGGCTGGGCGCGTGCGCATGTGCGCGTGGGCCAGCCGGGAAGAGCCGCGTCCTGCTCATCCGCGCGCGCCGACGCCGACTTATCTAATCATTACACGTGTGGTCTGAAAGCGCCGGAGGAGTCTTTAAAAGGCCCACGGAAAGAGACAGTGCATGGGCACACGTGAGGGTTTGCAGGATACCCTGGCGCAGTCTGCAGAGCTCCTTCAGCACGGGCTCATTAAAGCAGCCTGTGATTTCTGAGGGTTTTTTTCTGTAAAAGACAGAGCTTCCTCTGTGCACGGCCCTTGGTTGTGTCTGACGCTTAAAGCTGTTATTTAGTCTTTAAACGTGGTGAGTCCCTCGGATCGTAGGGTGTCCCCTAAAGTTGCAGCTGCTGTCGCGCAGTGTCAGAGGCAGCAGCCTTGTGGTTCCAGCTCGTGTCGAGTCCCAGCGCAAACGCTTCGCCCACGGACACCAAAAGAAAAGCCCAGATGTTGGGAGAAGGCTCCTTGGAGCTCCCAAGAAGGGGAAGCGGCGGCTAAAACCCCTGAGGAGCTTTCAGGGCCCAAGAGGGCTCAGTAAAACACCTGCAGGCGCAGGTCCATCTTGTCTACGCGCAAGCAAAAACGCGCTGATGTTTGGGGAAGGATAGGAGACAGCTCGGACCCTGCTCTGAATCACCCTGGACCACCAGGCCCTTTCATAGCAACCGACCTCCCCCTTTCACATTTAGAAAACTGAATGGGAATCGGCACTTCGGCTGCGAACAACAGCCTGTCATTCACCAGAGCCTCATGCTGGAAAAGCTCAGCGGCCGCCGCGATGCTGCTTGGTTTTAGACACCCCGGCACAGGGAACTGGGCAGGGACTTGGGAAACAGGCTGGACTCTAGGGCAGGGGGTGAGTCACACCTGTGTCCTCCCTCCAGCATCAACACAGCTACTATGCCCCCGGGAGGCCAGGCCAGGCGAAAAGGGTGGCTGGAGCTTGTTCTGACACCTAACTGATGCTCTCCAAATCGCACGTGCTGCCACGCACCAGCCAGCCACGAGACCGAACACAGCCCAGCATGAGGTGGTGGCCGCCGGGAGAGCAGGACTCCATCCTGCTTCTCCCGAAACCCACGCGGTTTCCTCCACGCAGAATACGGCCCCGTGATTCGTTTGGACGGAGCGCAGCGGAGTGGCATCGGCGCTGCCCGACGGTCTACGAGGACCGAGACCTCCTGCTGCTGCCAGCGAAACAAACGGCAAAATCCCAGCTTACTTCCACAGGAGGAGAGCCAAGCCCTTGGAGACCTTTGTACGTAAGGGAAAACATATTTCCCCCCCATTCCTGACAAGGGTTTTCCTGAAAAGCCAACAGAAGTGCTGCAGAAACCAGGCGGTTAATACTGGGCTCAGACACCAAATACATCGACACAGTCTCACTACCACAAAGCTGAAGAGCATCCTGCAAACAACAGTGGTTTTTTAAACCCCAAAAATAACACACTCAGGGAAGTCTTAAAATATACATAAATCCGGTAAGAAGAAATGAAGCACACATTTCATTTAGTGTCTGGATTACGGATTCTTATTAAACAAACCAGAGCTCATTATAAAATCAATATCAACTTAACCACTGTGCTCCCAGGAGAAATGGCAAAAAAGGTCACTCCAAGAAATTCAAACAATTTTCCTGCTGGAAGGGCACGATTTTAATTACAGATACTATTAATTAGAGCTGTCACTAGGAAGATTGTCCTGTTAATTATCACAAATTCAGTTTCAAGTGTAATTTGGGGACATGGAGGGCTTTTTTCTTCCTTCTAAATTAAGAATCCTTGTACTCATATATAACGAAAGGAAAAGATCACCTATCTCTTCTGTTGTTCAAATAAGCCAACAGCAAGCTTCCTAATAAAATAAATGAATAAAGAAAAAAAAAAAAAAAAGGAAAATTTTTTTGTGGTCGAGGTCTCCTCCTTGGCCAACAAAATTCATTTAAGAAGTTGCTGTTTTTTTCACACTTTACCCTGGCAGACAATGCATTTTTCCATAGGAAGCACCCTGCTTTCTTTCTTGCTTTAGCGGTCATTAAATGCAAAGAAAAAATCTTTACATTTAACGACCGCTAAAGCAAGAAAGAGAGACGTCCAAGTAAATTTAAAGAGTTTATTTTTCCCCACAGAAAAGCTAAGCCTCTTTCTGAAGACACCGACTCTCACAGAAGGCGCTCTCAGAATCGCAGGTGAGAAACCCTCCGGACCCGCTCTCGAGAGAGGCCCTAAGCAAATCGCACGTTTAAGTTTGAAGAGCTACAAAAAGACCCAAACTTTGCTAGTAAACGTGAGTGCCCAGAGCCGATCTTACCCTACCCCAGCTCCGGGATACGGAGAGCATCACGTCCCATCCCGAGCGGCACAGGATATAATGAGACTCGGCCAAAGAGGGGCTTTTCGGCAGGGCCGTCTCCGCGCCGCAGACGCTGCTGCAGCGGCGCGGGGGACGCGACGCCCCGGGACAGCGGAGCGCGGGCAGCTGCAGCCCCCGGTCCCAAAGGCGGCCGCGCGGAGGGGATCCCGAGGGAGCCGGGCGCC
>JAWLRI010000159.1:299875-369598 GCA_034781795.1 Crypturellus tataupa
TGGGCGCGCGCGCTGCCACTCAGCCGCGGGGGGCGGGCGCCGCGGAGGTGCGGGGTTTTGTGTTGTTGTTTTGGGGCGGTTTCGCTGCCGTTTTTACGCGTTTCCCCCGTTCTGCGCCTCCCTTTTCGCGGGCGCCGCTCTCGCACGGCGGGAGCGCGGGACAATGGCGGAGAAACCTGCCCCAAGCCCCCAAAGCCCGGGCGGGCAACGGGGAGAAGCCGGGCACATTTGCATGACAATACGGCGTGGGCGCCGGCGGCGCTTCCTGCCGAAAACACATTTAAAATAAAAATAAGGAGACCCAGAGCAGCAGGGCCCCTCGGGGCGCCGCGAGCGCCCCGGCCCCGAGGTGTCCGGGGAAGGACACGCGGGTTTGTGCATCGCCCCGAACGAGCCACCTCCGACTCCCCAAACACTGCCCGTAGCCTCGGGCGTTGCGTTTCTCACTCACAAATATTCCTCTTTCCCGGGCAAATAGTGCATCCTCTCCCAGGAGCCGGTTTGCGACCCGTTGCACGTGGAACGGACTCACCGAAAGCACCGTGAAAGCACAAAACGATGCTTAAAATGCCTCCTTTTTCCGCACAGTGAAGTTTTGAGAAGTTGGAAGTGAGCTGTATGAATTTACCACATCTTTATATATTGCTAATCACTTTTGTGACTTGCTAACTACAGTGTTTGACAGGGTGGCAAAATACGTTTGAGAGCTACGTCACACAGATGAGATGATAGTTTTACTTCGTTTCATGTGCTGGTCATTTAAAACATGGATGTTTTGCCGGAATAAAAAGGACAAAAGGATAATTTGCTACCTTTAAGAAATGAATCTTTTAAAATTTGTTTAAAGTATTCCCAGTCCTGTTATTCACACCTCTTATTTGTGAACTAAATTGTTGTTCCTTGATAAAATCCTGTTTTCCTCTTAATAACTTACATTTAAGGGATCTAAATTCATTTTCTCATATGATTTGGCTTGTTTGTAAAGGACTGCAGAAACTTGACATCAACTACACTCTAGTATAGAATGCCTTGAAATTTTCATGCCTTTTTTTGGAAAACCCATGAATTTGAAGGTAAAATTGAGTTTGAGGCCCTCTGTCTGTTTGTGGCATGTTTAGTTACTAGTATTTTGAAAATTCATGTTAATAGTCATCCAAATTCAAGAGCTGTCTTTGAATTATGCCTAAACTAGAAATACTTCATATGTTAAGGCGACAAGGTGAATGATTCTAAAACGTAAATCTATATGGCAAAAGCAGCTGCTTGAGAAACAACAACAGTTGCTGGGACTTCCAAAAAACCTCTTCTTAATCGAATATTAACTTCCCCCAGCAGCCTTTTTGTCTTGATTTCTTTCTGCAGTGTTTTATTTTAAGTTTAGTTAGCTCTTTCCGCAAATGCAGGCACAATGTGTA
Source organism: Crypturellus tataupa (assembly GCA_034781795.1). Classification (NCBI taxonomy): domain Eukaryota; kingdom Metazoa; phylum Chordata; class Aves; order Tinamiformes; family Tinamidae; genus Crypturellus; species Crypturellus tataupa. The sequence goes on from JAWLRI010000159.1 coordinate 301,291, forward strand.
GCATGAAATACATTTGCATTGCTTTAAACGATATGCGATAAAGCTGAAATGCCATTTAATATCATCACTGTCTCATTTCAAACTTTTATCTAACATCCTTTGGAGTCTTGCTACTGAAACACAACTCCAAGTCCATTATACCAGATTTTTCATGTATTTTCCATCCCCAAGGATCTTAAGATAAAAGTCGATTCTTCTTCTTTCCTATGAACACAAAGTCTTTTCCAAACATTCACTATAGTTTCCTATGAGCATTTTTTCAGATTACCTTCAGAAATGCATGTTTTAAGAGATTCCCCATGGAATGAAAGCACCATAGCTTTTTATAAATAAAAACAACGTCCAGGATCATAATTTGAAGATGGATTTAGGAGGGTTTGCAGCCACCAAGCTTTCCTGAGTGCTATATCTTATCTCCTCATGCTCATCTCGGAAGATCACCCCCAGACAATTCCTACTTCCAAGCAAATTCTAGGGCTCTTAGCTTTATTAAGAAAATGATTTCATTCTGGCGAAGATTTGAATCTAATTAATCTGTCTTGCATTTTTAAAATGATCAACTGCATTCAAGCTGCATACTGTTCTTCAGAGACAGCTTAGAAATATTAATTAAAGAGTGCATTTTCCATTTATTTTAATTACATTAATACAGCTTCAATAAATAAAACAGTTCTATGCTTCATCAAATCAAACAAACTTGAATGCAAATTTTTCTATCGATTAGTTCCTTGTTTGGTTTGGCCCTTCGGGCTCTTTAAGGAGTAAAAAGATGCAGAAGTATTTGGAGGTTCCCAAATCCACTGGGCTGAGAATGGTCAGCTCCATTACACCTACTGGTTGATACAGCCCTAAAAAGTGGCATTCTGGTATCGTATTGCTTGCAGTTAGTGATATAAAGCTGGGTGCGCCTTTACAGATATTTTAAAGCAGTTTGTATCTTCCCAAACTTATACAAAAATCCCATCAGATCTCCCCGATTCACTTGCACTTGAGGCTTATCAAGCTGCAGTCAGAATATTATAAAACAGAAAAACCAAAAGTGGTTTTAATATTCAACTGAATTAAAGATGGCATGTTTTAGATTTGCAGGTGAAGCCCTTTCTTGAGACACACCACACAGCAAGGTGGAGCAGGTTCGTCCAGAATTAAAAGGGCATTCTGTCTCGTTCAGTGAGGACCCTGCGCCTCAGATGCTCAAGGAGCAGGAGCAACTGAAGGAAAACAAAGTAGAGGGGAAAAAAGTTTCAAAATACCTGGGGATTCACAGCAGATGTTTTGAAACATGTCGCCCATGCGTTTCAGTTTGAGTGCTTTCATAATTGGGGCCCCATCCTGCCCACCTGCATCTGAGAAATTCTTTACAAATCAATGGAGTTAATTAGAATTGCAACTGGAACACAGTAGTAGATGTTGGAAGGGTCAGGCTTTATGATAAGTAAATCAATATTTCATGAAAATGCTTGTAATATCGGAACCTTAATTGCATTATGATTAGGTTTACATTCATGGAATATAGATAAAATATTAATTTAAGCTTTAACATGAGAGACTAACTACTGTTATTATGAAAGCCTGATTAAGAAGCTTCTATAAAATGCCATCTCAAAAGCTGTTTAATGGTAAAACATTGAGAGAAATGCATGATTTTACACTATGATCTTGTTATAACTAAATGTGACTGTCATGGAAATGCTGAACTTACTTTATGCATCAGTATTGTACATGCCAAGAATTTAGACAACTTTAGGTATTGGTTTTCTCTACTGTAACAAAAGTGGATTATTTTTATTAAGAGGTTATTTTACTACTGTAGAAAAGCACGTGTTTATTTTTCTTCAAGTGGAAACTAACTAGCCCAGTTTACAAATAAAAAAGTATTTGCAGAATAGTGGCCAGTGCTGCAAACACATATGAGATCAGAAATTAAGATTTGTTCTTTCTATGTTTGACACGAACACTGCTCTTTCCCTCTTACCTTCCAATACCGACAGCCTCAGGACAAATAAAGATGTTTGGAAATTGCTCTTCATTATATTGTTCTAATTTCACCTGCAGCCTACCTAAATCTGAGGTGAGAACATTTTTATTAGTTTTAAATTGTTTACGTTATAATTTTAAAATAGCAAAACCCTTTTATCTATGGTTTGAAGTTTTAAAGCGGCTGGTTTCCAAAGTCCTTTCCTGCTTCATGAGAACCCAGCTGCTGTTGAGCTTCTCTGTGCACTGACCTTCCCTGTTTGGCAGCAGACAAAGACCACCTTTGGGGAAAACACACCTTTTAGGACAATGTATTGAGACAGCATTTTAAATGGTATACAAGGCAGGTCTAATGGTCACCAAGCGGAATTACAGGACACCGATTGGCAGTAAGGTCGTACACCGGTTGTATTCCACCTTGTTTAAGATCTCTGTCTGGTGTTACCATTGCTTCAGGGTCACTAATCAGGGTCTTCGTTTTATACCGTGACCCATACTGGGCTTCAGCTGGTAATCTGGCAAAGGCAAACTTGCCAGAGTTTAAAAAAATCCATTTGATATGGATTTCACTATACCTATAGTAAATCTATATAGATCTATACCTAACAGAGAAGATTCCCCCTGTATCCGCTTTCCCACCAATTCCTTATTTTAGAAAGCAATTTGCTCTTGTGTTTCTCCTCCTACTGAAATCAATGACAAAATGCCCCTTGGTTTCAACAGGGGCGGAAGGAGGCCCTTGGTTAGTAAGGCAGGCAGGCGCTTTGTGTCTCTGTGCCGTTTTCAATATAACTAGATTCCTTACAATAAGGACTCTTAACAAAAAGAGAAGGAAGACCCTGACACATGGAGGAAGGAGACAGAGAGATACCAGGTAACTTCCAGAACAGCCCTTTTCTTTTCTGAGTCACAAAGGCATTGAAGAACGTTGAAAAGTTTTGCTTTTTCTCGTTATAAAAAAAAAGGCAAAATGAATGTATTGCTCAGTTATTTTTAAAATACGCTCTTTGAAGTTCTACCTTTAGATTTTATATGGACTCATAAATACTGTTTAATAACTACTCACTCTTGATTTTGCATTTTGCATGTAACGAGGCATGTTCCTCGTCAATCTGTCTGATGTTGAGTCTGTCAATGAGTTTCCAAAGCAAGTGCTGTAGATTCAAAATTTTTACACCAGGAAGACTTTAGAGTCTGGAGTCTTGCTGCTGTATGGATATGTGTATGTCAGTGGTCCCTACATGAACATACGGTCCGAAGGCTTTCGATCACGCTTGGTCACTTGGTGCTTGACTGTCTCTGAAGTCTTTTTAATGAAAAGAGGGGAGCAGCGGGGAAACAGAGCTCTTGGAAACACGCAGAGAACAATGTCCATGCGCCTGTTGCTGGGCTCTTGCAGACTTCACTGGGAGATGTGGAGGGGCAAAGAATGAAGGGATCACGGCTTGATCCCTTCCACGCGCACTGACAAACTTTTAAAAAGATCTGCCGATCACTGTTTTGGGCAATACCTGCATGAATAGATAAGCCATATAAAATAATAATTCTAGAAATTAAAGACTGGGTCAGCTTACTTTCTAAACTACTGTGGTATTTGAAGTAGTATCAGCTATAGTCTTTTGCTCTATGATAATTTGACAAGACTATGATAATTTTCTCATTTGTATACTTGCTGTCTACGGGTAGCCAGATGCTTGACTGAACTGCAGCTGCCTTCAGTGGGAGCTCTGTGCACCAAGCGATGAATTTGCCTCAGGCTTTGAAAGAAGAGTTTATTTTACCTGTTCTGTCCTGTCAGTGACTCACTCTGTATATGACATCTTTGTTCAAAGAGCCTTCAACAAATCCCCCAAATTGATCTTGAATTACTATCAAATTTTAAGTAGTTAATAATCTGAATAATGGGCCATACAACTCCTTCAGATGCAGACCTCAGGAACATGTGGGGGTTCTTGCACAAACACATTATACTTTGTATAGAATCTAGTTTTCCACAATGAATTAGACATTGAGACACAGCTGCTCCGAAGTTTTGGGGAGAACTGAAGGGAATTAATGAAATTAATGAAATTAATGAAAATGAGAACTTAAGGAATAACATCCTCTGAAAGTCCTTCCAGCAGTCCTCTGACCCTCCCGTCAGTGCTGCTGAAGGCATTATGGGCCTCATGGGCCTCATGAAGATGCCAGACTGGGACCTCCGGATGGACATTAAGCACAAGAGACAAGAGCTGCCGGTGTGGGGCTTGGGTCGATCACTTTGTGCCTGTACTTCTCTTCCAGATCACCTGGAAGGCCAGGGGAGGTGAGGCCACATTCAAAACCTGCGCCGTCTCTAGCATGGCTTATGGGACAAAAGGATACGAGGGCCTGATTTCATAATAAAGTGGCAACTATGTCTTAAAGTATTTCCCTGCTCAAAAACATTAATGTAATGGAAGAGTTTAAAATTTTATTTATGGCTACGTTAATAATAGAAACATTTTGCTCTTCTGCTCTTTGAGCAAATGAAGAAGCTGCTGTTGGGAGCAAAGGCAAGCTCTAAGCTCTACCTTTTACAAAGCCATTATCTCCATTTCATTGTTTTTAACCATTTTGTTCCTTAAGTGTTGGGATCAGTAGTTAAATGTTTGATCTCCAGCCACTTGGAATTGTTTTGCTGTGCCCACCAACAACGCTCCATGTGTACGTGTATCCTCCTCACTGTTTTCTTGCTTCCAAGAATCCAAGGCAAAGCCCGTGAACCACCTAAGGCTTCTTAGGTGGTCAAGGGCTCAAATGAGGTGCAGGTGGTCCCTAGATCTCCTGCTTGTCCAAAGGGTTCAGTAACAAACATGATTCCTTTTCATTTGCCTTCGATATTCCTTACTCTACTGTACTCTACATTTAAAAATCAGTGGAAACAAATATTATCCCTTTATAAAAATCACCACAGAAACAGTATCAGAGAATTCCTTTAAAAATGGGAGGCTTTCCCTTGCGTTTAAGCATGGGTTTCCAGGCATTACTCACAGACTGTTAACAACTGCAACATATCCAGTGCATCATTAGTTTAAGAATACAAATACACTCTCCTTTAAACATAGGGATGGTTTTGCCTCAGTTAGCCTGTATCACAACATGACCAACTTCTGATTGGAGTTTGTCCTGGTTTAAAGCCTGTGCTAGAAAAACCACTGTCCTCCCCTTATTCACATCCCTGACTGAGAAAGGAGGCAACAAAAGCCAAGAGCAGCAAAGGAAACAGAAGGTAAGAAACACCAGTAAAAGTCTCATAGTCAGGGGCAGAGTAATTTTGAATATATACAATACCACAGTAGCAGATAAGATGAATGGAAATAAAAATATCTGAGAGGAGACAGAGTACACAGATTTTCTACAGAGCACTTAAATGTCATAGCTGAAAGTAAGATTTTTTTTTTTTTACACTGAGAAATTTCCTAATTTAAACTAATCTAAGCTAGATTCATTTTCTGTGTACACCATCTAGTTTCCATTTCTTTGTGCCAATATCTGCAGTATTATTATTAATCACACATACTCTTGTACTGGATCCTTCTTTGGGGAGTCACTGACAAACTTGCACAGATTTCAGTGGAGAACAAGGTCCGTCTGAATAACACTCTGATCATATGGAAGCAGAAGAAAATATGCTGGAATCAAAGTGGAAGGTACTCTACAAGTAATAATAATGCAAATTTATAGAGGATTCAGAACTGGTCAAAGAGAGCTGATAAATAGTTTATTCATAAACTATTGCATATTTAGGGAAGATAATAATACAAAGGCATTGTGTCTTTCCTTTGCATTACTGGCTCTGCTGCAGATAAACAGCGTGGCTGAATGGAACCAGATTAATGATAATAGAGACAGTTTTCTCATTCTCTTTATAGTACAGCCACCCTGAAAATGAGGAAGAACAACAAGATTGAACTAATTTTTGTTCTGCAAACTCTCACAGAAATGTCTTTTTTGCTTAATGCAAAGAGTTTTAGAAGTTTGCTTTTGCATTTTTTTTGGTGGTATAAGCCTTCCCATTGCTGCTTAGTTCTATTTCATTCCTTTTTCTTCTTCCTCCCTTTTTCCCTTTCTTGTCACTTATTCAAAGAAGTAAACATTGAAGAACAGATAGAAAAAAAAAAGTTTAAAAACTAACCCCTCAGCCCCAGATCAATTTCTGCTGGGAATGTGATGTTTGTTAAAATCAATGCAGACATGTCCCATATTAAAGAGAAATCTCAGTAAAATAACATTAAAAATTTTAGTCAAGCATTATCATGTTATTATGATAACAATGCACCTTTAACTTTTTTTTTTTTATAATCAAATTTGAGTTTTCCTTTCCCACTTCAACCAATAGACATGGAAAAAGAGGAATAAACCCAAGTATTGAAACTGAGATTTAGTGGAGTTAAGTCTATTAGGACAGATGCATGTAGGGCTGAAGACACCCTCAGAAAACCGTATTTTTGAAGCAGCAGCACACTTCAAAGTTTTGGTTTTTGATTATATTGTACCTATCAGAAAGGTAAAAGCTCGCTTTGCTTTTTTTTTTCCCTCCTAAAAACAGGAAGGGCAATCTATAGTATGGCTGTAACTGAGGTATTTTTTGATATATTGCCCTAATTTGATTTCTTACCATTTCTAAAAGGAAATAGCAGATTTTATAAATATATACACATAGATATACTGGTTTTCACAAGCACTTTACCTAAAAGATCTCATGAAGAGTCACATTCACACCCTTTAGTCCAAATCCTGCCCCAGCAACAGTGGTAGGAAAGATGCTCCACAGTCATGTAGCAAGAAGCCCACTGTGCCTGCAAGGAGTGCAAGGTACCCTTGCGAGGAAAGCTTTAGCTGGAAACTGATTTTAAACAACTAAACAAATCTTTGGTGATCACGTTAATATTTAGTGCCGCTTCATATACTGCTTTTTGAACAGGAACAAATGCAAAAGGCAAATAGGGAGCAAAACAAAGGCCTGCAGCTTTGCCACATATGAGTAACACATCTCGTCCCAAACTCATGATGGAGATCTGGTCCTCTGTGCAGAGCACAAGTCACCAGAGATGTAACAGTTAACACCAGGGGAGATCTGTCCTGGTCTAGTATCACACTTCCATACACTATAGCTAGAAATAAAATAATACTCCACCTTGAAATTTTAAATTACTTAGGGCTTAGTTAAGAATATGTTAGAAAAGAATGAAATTTAAGACACAGTCAATGGGTAAATTTGTGTAGACGCAAGTTCATGTGTCTTCTATATGCCTCAATCTGAGGGTTTCATGCAAAGCAAATTTTGTACCCAATTTTTACCCCTAGAGATAATATAGACTAGCATAATAGCTATCATTATGTAAAAATAAAACAACTCTGAAATTGCAGGGTTTGAAAACATGACTATCATATGTATGACAGCAAAAAAATGATGTATTTCTAGATCAGTTCATCTAACACATGGATGAGGTTTGGATCTTGGCCTGCTCCAGTTTGGTTTGCAGTGCTCTGTGGTTTTGCAGTAACCACGAGGTTGGGCTGAGCAGGTGCCTGAGCACTTTGGTGCTGGTGTTTTTTGTCAAAGGATGAGAAGGGCAGCAATTCTCTGATCCCTCCTAGCCCCTGTGGAAAGGCCACTTGGTTAGGGCAGCCTGGCCTTGGGAGTCAACTGGGGATGCACCGATGGCAACACTAACTGCGCGAAGGAGGGGAGGGCAAGCGGGACCGTGGCTTTGGATTTGGGCCCTTCTCACTTCAGGCACCAAAACCCTTTACTGACTTTTGTGCCCAATTTTAGAGGCAGGAGCTGCTGGCGTTACATATTTTTCCTTAGAGCATCCACTCTCCAGCTGCTGAGAGCAGGGACAGCGTATTCATCATCCACAGAACTGCCGGATTATTTATCATTGAGGAAAATCAAGCACTCTTACTGATACATTAATTTAAAATATTAACATGAGTCTATTTGTCAGCAAAACTGTAACTGATTATGAAGAATGGTGCAGCAGGCTTTACTTAGGGGCACACCAGAGCCTGTCTTAATGCTGCTTTTGCTGAAATTCTGCTAGAACTCCGCAGCTGAGAGATGCTTTGACACCTCTCCAGTGGCTTGCTGCTTTTCTTTATTAAAAAGGGTCTCAGTGGAGTGATTTTTTCTTGTTACAGATCACTTTTTGCCCCTTACAGTAGAAAATGTGTGCTCACACTAATTTCTTTATACCAAATTATTATTATTATTCTCAGTGATGACCAGATCCGAATAACTTGTCCTGGCAGAAAGATTTATGCATCTCATTTCAATAAGAATAGGCCTCAGTTTGATTTTAAAGGAAAGGCAGTTTTTTTGTTTGTTCGTTTGGTTGGTTGTTTTTTTTTTAAACAACAGAAGTAAAAGATGATTGCAGAGGCCTCTTGAAAAAAACAGATGCAAGCTTTTTATTTATTTCCTCACATTTGCCTAATAAAATTGTCAGCACAACAACAACAACAACAGCAAAAAGATTTATTTTAAAGCCTAGAGGATTTCTAACATAGTTGGTGTTGTAGACTTTTAATGATAGGTGTAGGCTAGAGCTGCAAGCTGGGAGGATTTGGGCAGGTGTGTGGGCAAATTGTGGATATTGGTGGCTGTTTGGGCCGCTAGAAGGTGCCCGTCTGTCAGGGGCGAACGGAGCTGCCACCTGTAGCTCGAGGCACTTGTCACCGAAAGCATGGTCCAACCTCTAGTGGCCTATCAAGGCTAGGAAAATCTGCACTGGTGCAAAACCATCTCACAAACCAGAGTAATAAATCAACGTCTGGGTATTGAACTGATGAACCTACTCCACGCTAAGGATGGAGATGAGAACTTGCATGCCCACAGGTTCCTGGTGCTGCCGATGGGGCTCCTCAGCTCCCTCTGAATCCTCTAGGTCGCCTGTCCCCAAGCTCAACAAGAGGTTTGCAGGATGGCAGATTCTCTTTTTGAAACCACTTCATATCTATTTTTTAATTTGGGGGAAAAATGGGGCAGATAGAGAGATTGAGGAGGTAAAGAGGAGAAGAGGAGAGAGGGGGATGATCTCCAGCTTCAGATTCCTCCAGATTGCATCAGAGCAGAATACAAAGTCCTCCAGAGCTAAATATGACAGCAAAGACTTTCGTTCTATACATTTCTATATGTTTTGGGGCTCTGTAAGGGTGAAGTGGTAAGTAGTTATGATATAAGCCACAGAGCTTGGAGTTCCTAGTTTCCTTCCACATCTGTCCATGACACTTTGTAAAACTTTTGCATGTCATTGCATTTCTCAGGTCCTAAGTGTTCTTATTTGTTAAAATGGACATAGTGAAACTGCATTCATTCACAAGGGTGTTGTAGATCCATCTCATTAATAAAATATGTTCAAGTTTTTAGCCCCAAGTTGCTCTATGAATTGCCAAGCTTTACCATCAGATCTTGTAACATCTGTTTCCCTATACATCTCAAAACAAACCAAGAGAAAAAAAAACAAACATACATTCAGGTTTTGTTGTACTACAACAGCCATCTTCAATCTTCCTTTCTGCCAAAAAAACCCTGGTATGTTGTAGGTATGTATATACAAGTGTTACATTCTTTCTGGGTAAGATGCAGCCGTCATTTGGGACCACCAAAAGGGGCATGAGCCAAGACTGCATGGATTTCTAGCTAACAGCAATTTTATGAAGTTGCTGGCTATGAGGACAGATCTGGGAGCCCAGTGGAAAACTTCTATCTAATACTGGTTACAAGAAGGTGAAAATCAGGTCAGGGACTGAAAAAATACAATTATATTAAACAACATGTTCAAGCATTTCTACTTTGACTTAAAAGTAAGCAAGAGAGGTCCCACGTAGTTAATTTAAATATTACAACTGATAGACAGATGCTCAGACAGATTCCAAGTGCCATAAATCAAGAATACACAAGGGTCACTGTGAAAAATGTCAAAACCAGAATAGCATGGGACAACAAATAATGCATCTTTGTGGGACAAATTGTAACTGGACTTCAGAATGGCTCACAGTTCACCCATCTATCCTTATAATGGCAACACTGCAATTTCATGATCTTCCAGGATCTTATAATATATAATGGAGATGAAAAGTCAGACAACCTATCTCACATCCACTGTGAGACACAAAAAGAGCCTCTATCGTTTAAAGAAGTTGCTAATCTAGAGTAGGCAGTTTCATTAAACAGCAAGAAGAGAAACAGCCTCTTGTTTCAATGTAGTCTTGAGAAGAAAGAGGGGGAAAAGAAAGATAGGAATTGTTTAGCAAACCCCAGACCTGCAAACATCTGGACAATAGTTTTGTTACCTGCAGGCTCGCCAGAGGAAAGGTCCACTTGCTACCTAGAAAAGTCAGAGGAATGGTCCACTTGCTACCTAGAAAAGTCTGGTATGTTATAATGAGGCTGTTACTTTCCAGGACTATGAAAGAGAAAAGTAGAGGACATATTATTTATAATCACTATCAAATTGAGGACCAGGACTCCTAAGCTTTACTGCTAGCTCTTCACTTCTCCTGGGCATGCAATTTAACCTCCCGTTGAAAGATTCTTCATAAGCGCCAGAGGGATTCAGAAACACAAGTCTCATTAATTTTCATTAGACTTGTGCAATTCAACCCCTTGGGTCCTTTGAAAATCTCCCTTCCTGTGTTTTTAGTTGACTTCCCTGTTAAATAGGGATAATAATTACAACTGATCAACCTATTTAAATATTGCAGTTATAATATCATTATTATCTTCATAGATTATATTCAGTACTGAAATAAATGTGTCATTATAAATAATGCACAACTTTAACATCTGTTCTGGTTAGTAAATAATTCACAAGTCAATAATTAATTTTCTAGCTGTTCATCTATAATTCATTAATATTTGCCAAATATTCAGAATTTGAAAATTTTTATCTGAACTAATACATGAACTTTTCCTTCCAATTATTGCATATTCAATATTTGTATCATTTAGTTTGTCCCCTAATTAAAAGATTATTATTTTCTCTATCCCAACTGATTGAAATATTTCAAATGCTAGAAAAAAAACTCACAGTCAATAGTGAACCAGGAATTTTCACTTAGTAAAACTTTTCCCTGCCTATAAAACCTTCTCAGTTCTTTAAGGATTTGCTAACATTTTCACAAACAACATGGCCTGGTATGATTTATGGAGCTAGTCTCAGTGCATTTATTCAGTGTAAATAGACTTGGACTATTTGACTTTTTCCACTAACTTGTTCACCTCACAGTTGTTCTGTTGGTTCTCCAGTTGATTTCCAGTGTTTCCATGTTTCAATTAACATTTGCAGGATTATTCAGAATTTCATGCTAGAACTTGAGGTGGGAATTTTTAGAAAATAGTAACAGCATTTATAGAAAAACACAGCTCTGAAGGTTTCTTTCAGTCATTCTCCAGAACCTTAAATGCTTTCTATAACTCTGCCACGTTAGAAGATGTGTCAAAGGTGTCTTTGACACATTAGAATGTGGTTGTCTTGACCAACAGCCCTGCACCCCAAAAACCCACTTCCTTAATCGCTGCTTTTTATTCAGCACAGCGTACCTTGCTAAACATCGCAAACAACCACCACCACGAGTGTGTAGTTATAATGGAGCAAAAATAACCAGGCAAGATTTGGGTCATCCAACCTGCGGCACCTTGCTTGGTTGGTTGAACTGGGTAGTTTCTCTAGGCTACTGGTCAGGCTGCTCCTGAGACAGTTTTGACTGTGGGCCGAAAAGACGGTAGAGATGCTCCTTGCTCTTTCTCCAGTGACTCCATACAACGCAGGGCCCCTGTGCTCCTTGGGCACTTCACAGAGAACGGAGAGCTCAGCTGCTACTGGAGATGTCCCTATTGCTCCCAAAGCAAGACAAATAAATATTCACTCACTATTTTCCTCCTCAGAACAGATCTTTACATTCACCAGATGTTCCTGATTACCTCTCTGAAACACTCTAGAATCAAAATTGATTATTTTAGCCTGTTTCCTCTTAGGATTCAAAGTATCTTACTAATTTACATCTGGATTTATCTGGCTCTTTGAAACAGCTTTCTACATGCAGACACGGCCAGCCTCGTGCTTGTGCAGGTGCATGGGTAAGGATACAGGGGTCAAAAAGAGGCCTTGAAGATAGGCCTAAGGCATAGTTTTCCCTTCCCAGCTGTAATGATGTTGCACTTCTTTCATTAATTAGGCTGTAGTCATCATTAAGCAATTAAATAATGTCCATTAAATGCAATGAGACTACTGCTGGGGCCAAAAATAAAACCCAAGTTTAAAACTAGTGAGTGATGAGATCAACAGTAACCAGAGTCAGAACCTTCACAGAGCAATTCAAGTGTGGAGATGTCCTCTCCCACCCAGCATTTTCAGACCTATTGTTCCACCAGAACCATTATACAGTTGTTACACAGTGAACATCCCTGTAATAGCAAAGTATCATTATAATGGATTTTTACTTAAGAGTTCATAGCATCTACAAGTCTTTTTCACAGCAAAACACAGCCAACAAGCTTTGAGGAGCGAGATTTCAAGAGCAGAAAAGCAGCAGAAAGATAATTCAATAAGATGTTAGTCTCACAAACAGTATTAAAAGCCTAACTCTGACATAGATAGTGACATTTACTCTTCAAGCTGAGATTTTTCTTGTTCATATTATTTTCATTAGGAAGCTATACTGGTTATGGATTTTTTTTTCCACTCAGATGCAGACGAATGAGAGAAGAAGCCAGATATTTAAAACATTAGTATAATGGCCTGATACATTGTAAATAAAACTTTGTCAATTATTCATTGGCTTTAAGTGTTATTAAGCCACCATTTTTAGGTCATCCTTGCAGTTTAATCCAAAATAGCTGCATCAGGTACTAGCAGCTGTATAAGAGCATCACGTACGGATGTAGGAAGCGGAGGGAAGGTGTGTTCGCTGTGCTTCTCCATGAGGAGCTTTGCAGATTTGGAAAGTGATTTGGTTCAAACAAGGACACGGCCATCACTGTCACTAATGCTAAAATAAATTCAATGGGCTTTGAAACAACCTCAGTACGGAAAGCGCTCCCCCTATCAAGGCTGACAAGGACCCTGTTGCCAGTTACCTCTGCCTGCCAGCCCAGTCACTTGTGCACTTGTCTACGAACAGACGCATGCGGTTTAATCCTCTCCTCAGCCCGAGAGGGCTCATGGCGACCTGCGTCACCGACGAAAGAAAGAAAACACCCGAGTGTTTGCCTGTGGCTTTGGTGGCATATGGCCAGATAAAGTTAGGAACATGAGGTTCACTGGGCTAGAGGGAGGCACAGCAAGAGGAAGTCTGACTCTGTGCACAGTCTCCTGGCTCGGTTATTTTTAAGAGAAAGAGGGGACTTTGGTTCTGGTCCCATTTTGGGAGTTATTGGTGCACAGTGTGTTAAAAAAGCCACTAATAAAAATGCATAGAGAATGTGAGAAGGGGCAATTTTAGTATATAACCATCAAAGCCTGCAATTAGACTGCTACAGGAAGACAGTCATAGCCATTTTGGGGGCATTTCTTATGGCCTGGTGAGGAGCCCTTGCTTTCCTTCCCTTCTCTATTTCTCCCTTAGGTTTGCTTGCAGCTATTACAAATCCCACTGTTTTTCCAGACTGGACCCTAATGTTTTGGAGCTGCAATGCTGAGCATGGCAAGACCTAAGTCCTCTTGAAGATCAGATATTGAAGTTCTGCAAAACTTATTTCATAGTCATTCAGAATATATTTTATATTCTCAAAAATTATGTTTAGCTGCTTCCTAACTTATGGACCTCAAAGGATCATAAACTGTCAAGTTTTCAGAGAAGACACCTCCTTCCATAGTCTTTTAGAGGGCTGCTCTTGGGTCTGCCTTAAGCTGCCTAGATCCTAGGAATGATGAGAAGGTGGGTGGTGAAGTTTGCTGGGATTGACAAATCAGCAGTGCATCTGCATATTAGGTAGGTCACTGACCCCACAGATTTTTAAAATAAAATGGACATTCATTGGCAAACGGTCTCCCTGCTTCACTGAGGAGGGCATCATAACCCTGATATTTCCTCTTTCTATCCTCTTAAGCATTTAGTTATTCCATGTAAGGTGAAAGAACTTTAATAGGGCAGCTTGAAGGAACTTATCTGAGTGCTCTGGTGAGTTCCACCATGAGCCAGGAGATAAACTATGCTGGTGTAATTCTGAAAACACGGGAAAAGAGCCGGGATGGCCCATACCCTTGGTAATCTATAGAATAAAGCAAGGGCACTGGCAAATGTCATTATCTCCAGCTGCTGCTGTTCTATTTTTTCTTGAAAACTGGTTGATGCAAAAGCTAGTAACAGAATAAGCTTCAGGGGTTTAGTTCCCATTCAGATCTGATTTTCTGTATTTTCTGAGAGTTTTGTGCCTTAATCCTCTTTGGCCCTCTTAGGCTGCTCCCTGCTCAGCATACTAACCTTATGGAGGATCTGCTATAGGCATAAGCCTCCCCACGCACTGGGAATGACTCTGAGACAGTGGACACCAGAAGCATAAAGTACCCAGGTGCACTGAATTGCTCTCTTGTGAGCACTCTGCTGGTACCCTTACCAATGCACTTCTTCCTTGTTCTTTTGAAACTCTCCACCAACACGTCTAAGCTTGATTAATAAACTGCACTAGTTGGTAGAACAATGAGATTTTTAACTAATAATGAGCAGAAAAATATTTTCCCTCACATCCTCATTGTTGTAACCACATTGGTGAGTTAAGACTGCAATAGGATACACCATGCTGCATCCAAAGAAGTAAACTAAATCACCTACTCAAAGGCACAAAGTATGATGACTTGATATTTGAGAAGAATGGATGACAAATTTTGAAAATATATGCACACTGATAAAGATGTCTATTTCAGGAAAAAGTGCCACAGAGCAGATGCAGGCAGGCTGATGACAGGCCAGAGTTTGCCCAGCCTCTTCCTCCCCTTTCAGAAATAATGCACTATTGGAAATGAGAGCAAGCCAATATCCCAAGGCATGGATTCATAAAGATGCATCAGGCTTGTCCAAGTGTATGTGAGAATCAAGAAACATTTTATAGTGCGCCCTATCGGAAATAATTTCACATGCAATGACAGGTTCACTCTCAGCATATTAGGTGATAAAATTTCCTAATGAATTACAAGACTAGTGAAACATAAGGAGACCTAGTAAGCCTTTTCTTCAACAGGAGTAGCATTTTCATTTTCTGAAGCTATGACATTTGTCTTTGGATGATTTTCTTGGCAAATACTTTAGTCCAGTGTCAGAAGGGGAGGAGAAAAAGAGCAACTGTATTATATTTCTATTATAAGTATGATATGGTGTCTTCTGGTTCAAAGGACATAAACAGCTTTAAAGTTCAATGCTAATTCAAAATGGATTTTAGAAACACAAAGTCTTAAAACATTTGCACCAGACTAAGGGATTACACTCTTATCTTATCCTTAGAAAAGCTTTTGAAAAGAAATATAGTAGCTCAGATTTTAAATAGGGTCTTCGAAACACTCTTGCCTGTGTCATCTGCTTGGTTGCCTATTGTCAGAAGGTAAAATGTCTTACAGAGAGAAGGATTTGCATAAATTACTATCACCTTCAGGACAGCCCAGGTTAGTGAACATGGGACAGAAAAGCACAAAGCCCTTGAGCCTAATTTTTTTGACTGTTTCTGTGCCAAAACAGATGAGCAAAATATTACTCATAGTTATCTTCTTAACTTGCCGATCATTTTCAATCTGTGCCTAGTCTTGCTATACCTTGCTGTCATTGAACTCTCCATTCACTGAATCAGCCTTCAGAAGGTGGAGGATCTTCTTGGTAGAACAGATGCTTTTAGCCTTACCCTCCTCCCATGGTTTAGAAAAGATGTAGTATAGTATTATGTGGGAACAAGCTCTACTTTACAAAAAAATACCCTTCAGAGCTTTGAGCAGACCATGGGCACCAACATGACAGCCAATCTAGAAGTAATGCAAAAAAAAGTAAACCGTCTTTCTAAGCTAATACTTCAATCTAATTGTACATCTGGTCAAGAGGAGTCAAAAGGGCAACGTACTAGCAGTGTACCAATACCCGAAGGTTAGTTACAAAGATGACAAAGCCAAACTCTTTGAAATGGTGATAGATGATATGCCAAGGGGCAGTGACTAAAAACTGTGGCTTAGAAAATGCAGATGGCCCAGACAGGTGGTGGATCTCCACTCTTGGTGACGTTTTTAAGACTTGAGAGGACAGTATCAAGGCTGACCCGATGCCGGCTTGGCAATAGCCTCTGTTTGAGCAATGTTTGGCCTAGACTTCCACGTGTCCCTTCCAATCACCATTCCTGGAGTTTTATTTAATATCAAGTATGGAAGTAAACATGAGTAATACAACTATTTACAAAAATGATAATAAAAAATATAGCAATGGTGAAAGTAGTAATTCAGTTAAGAAGCATAAAGAACATATCTGACATTCTTTGTACCTTACTACGGTACAAAAGTTTCTACTGGTCGTGTCAAACAAATTGATCTTCTAGTGTCTGTTCTTTCTTGCTTAGGCAATTTCAATGAACCTGCTATCAATATTCACAGGGATTTTTTATTTACCTCACAAGAACAGATAACAAAATAATAGATGCCTCCCACCTACAAGTTAGTCTCATTACAGAAGCAGATTCCAGGCAGCCCAGCAAAGGCTCCCAAATATTTCAAATGTCCCAAGCTCTTTTCATTGCAGGAGAAGAAAGAGGAACTCAGTTATTGAGGACTTTCAAATATCCCTCAACTAACCAAGCATGGCTTAGAAAACTCAAAGAAAAATTCACTGCACATGTGCCAGCCTTCTGTAGCTTACATGTGGTAACAGGTTATGTTAGAATATATATTAAAATACATTAAACTATGAATTATTATAAGATTGAAACTGTAGAATAGCTCATGAGAAAAGTGTCTGATTTACATTTGAGCTTTTGCCAATGGGCAGATCAACTACGCAGCTCTCATATTGCTCATCAGCTTATCCCACCTGCAAACAACTCCCTGCACGTGTGATGCAACCCACAATTTCCTAGGAAAATCTCTGACAGATCCATGGGACACTTATGCCCATCTCCATGAAGGAGCACAAGGATCAGCCGGGTTGTCCATGCAGTGCAAGGGAGCCTGCAGAAGGCTAATCCGTCCTCAGAAGTTGCTAAGTAACAGTACCCTGAGTGCAGGATCACTAATCACCAGACAGCTCCTCTCACAAGGTAGCACTTCGACTTGTGTTTCTTTGGCTAAAAATCACTAGTTCTTGCTAGCTTGTCTGGGCAGCAGGAGCTGAGGAGGAGGAAGGAAGCACTGAGTTGATTTACATCAGCGGCGACTCTGGCTTTCCCTCACAATTTTGAAGTTTGAATTAACATCTCAGTAAAAACTCCCTAGTCATAAGAAAATTCATTGAATTCTGCACTGTTACATACTATTATGCCAAATGTTATTCACGGCAAAGGCAATACCACTATCTCTTCAGAGCGCTCCGAATTCATTAGAAGGAAGCCGAAATAAATTTGATTTTGCCAAGCTATCATGCGAGTGCAGTGTTACGCAGAGAATGGAGTGCACTTATGTTTTGCATATCCTAGGTACATCATTTTTGTTTGCTGGAGGCTATTTTCTAGCTGCCAGGGTTTTTTTGCACTTTTTTTTTTCTTTTTCAAGAAAGAATCAGTCAAGCTCTTTTCCTGACAGCACATAGGTAAATAAATTTGTACTTGCAAAAGGAATAAGGTCAAAAAACATATTCAATATTTTCCTGTAAATACCTAAGATTAAAATAAGTGTATTTTTATTAGTGCTGTTAGAAATCTCTCCAAAATTTGTACGCTCTGACATTTGAACAAAAAATAATCTTTCTGCCCCTGAGATGTGTATTTTTTGTCAGCAAATACTACAAATAGGACTTTAGGAATTAAAGGAAATAATCTTCTAACATACTGTTGTATAATTTAAGAACAAGACCAAAGCCAAAAGACCTACATTTAGCTTACAAATGCTATTCTAATATTAGTGAGTAATGATGCACAAAGAAGAATATTAACTAAAGCTTATTTTGTGAAAACATAATGGCTATTTCAAAAGTATTTAAAAACAATAGGAAAAATGTAACATAATGAACATTCAATTCTTCATTCTGAAAACAGTTTTTTTTTTCTGATACTGAAAAGATCACAACAAAAATAAAATATGATTTTTTGTGTAAGTTAGACAAAACTTTACCCTCTTCTATTCAAATTAATATATGGGTTAGCAATTCATATGCCAAGTTTCAGCTCTCAGGGTTTAGAAACAACTGAGATTCACTGCAAGAGACTGCAAAGAAATGGCACTGCAGCTACATCAGGAAACCTGACAGAGAAGTGTGACTTGGTGGGAGGAAATACCTAAGTAACGATCCACGGCTTCGTTGCAAAGGGCTGACACTTGCTTGGTGGACCTTGCCTAGCCTCTGTCTTCTTGTTTTGCTGCACTCCTCAGCAACGTTGTCCCTTAAATGAGCTGCAAATCAGCCGCTTCTGGAAAAAGCTGGCACTTCTGGACCAGCAGCGCAAGGTAGGAGAGCTGAGCCGGCTTAGCACTTTAAAGAAGGGATTAAGCAGACTCCTCGTCGAGCACTGTGCAGGGCCTCCTTGTTTCTCCCACTTTACTTCCAGCTTGAGACTCGCTGCCCTGTGGTCCCTTTTCTGTCCCGATTCCCTAAGTGCCCGACACAGCTGGTGGCAGCAACTCGGTCTCCACCTGACAGGGCAGGGACCTCGGTGGCAAAGGACCTTCTTCCCAAACACAGCTGTGAGCTGTGGCTTTTCTGGTGAAACTCAGGTAACCCCTCTGTGTGAGGATGTTTCATGGCTTCCACCCTGGAAAACTTGTTGTCAAAGTGATTTTTCATTGCAACGTGTCCCTCTTACCTAGGAGCTTTTCTCGGCGAGTCCTGGCCATCCTGGGTAGTTGTAATGGAAAACACCGACAGCCCTCGCTGCACTTGATCCTCACATTGATCATTAAATTTTACTGGTTCTTCAGCCCATAAATAGTGCTCGCAGTGCCTTAGAACTATAAATGTGCATTTTTGTTTCACAGCACACTTTTGCTTCTCATCATACTTCCCCAAAGTACAAAAAGTAGCAAAATAAAAACAAAACGTAAGGGAAGGAGACACTGAATGCTGCACTAAGCGTAAAATTCCCCGAGGTGTGAGGTAATTGCAGCATGTAGCTGTCATGGTAACAGGCACTACTGCAATTAATAAAATTTAAAATGTGCTATCTTTGGAGATGTAGGAGAGGTTAGGTGGGAATGAATCTTCACGAGTCTGTTCACTTAAAGCCGTTCCTGCCTTCCCACTTAAGCTAGCTCAAAACTTGCCTGATGCATCTCAGCCAGGCATCATTTTTTTTTTCCTTAGGAGATTTCAAATCTTTGTGCAAACTCACTGCCCATCCTTCATAAAATGAAGGAGATCGCGTTTCCCTACCTGAAGGAATAGTGCTGAATGTTGATAATATTTGGAGAACGACGCCTTCTGTTTTCTATAATGTGTGCTCTTGAATACCGGGAGCTAATCTGATACTGCGCCCGCCTCCCTTCCCTGATCAGCTTTACAGGCGCCACATCAGCACGGCTTTCTAGCCAGCGTAAGGCTGCCCTGGAACCGAGAAAATCAATGAAGGTTAAAGTCGTGCACATGAAGGCATTGTGTTGATCTGCACTGCCATTAATTTAAGCCATTTGGGGAGGCTAAAAAGCAACCCAATTATTTTCTATTTGCAATTCTAGTGTAGGGCTAATACACAGAGCCATACCTAGTATATAAGGAAATGTAAACCTGTCAGTTTACTGCTAAGTGACCCAGCTTATACAGATGTAATTAGAAAGTTATTAAATCAGAGTCCCTTTAGCCATGGCTTCAACCAAACAGCTCTGCTGCTAATACTATCCATTAAGTTGCATCCATTTATAGCTTGAGCACTATCACTCTTTAATAGCATTACTCCTAACAACCAGCCAGTGTGTGCTGTTTTGAACGTTAATCTTGCCTTCGATTGACTACTTGCAAACACAGTATCAATTAAAATTAAAAGACCCTTAGCTCTACCCCTGCAAGCTGTGATTAGGAATCATGGCCTGTCTTTGAGGTCTGCAGGTGCTGGCGGGCTCACGCGCGTAGCTGGCAGCTGGATCAAGGCTGCCTCCCCGCACACCAGCCCGTCTCCTTTAGGGGGTCTGTGCCTAAGAGAAGGGGAAATTCAGCTGAAAATGGACAGGTAACTGTTACACCAAGGTGCAGCTCATTTTTCCTCCTGGTGGATTTGTGCTCCACGTCTGGCCTTTCTGAGCCACATGAACAGCCCAAGGAACCACAGAGAGAGCCTGATTCAAAGTGCAAGTTAAGCATGGGGATTTGTGCCACGTACTACATATTCAGGCTTTTCTACCTAGTCCTTGAGAAAGGTTGAATGCTGTCCCTAGGAAAGATGGTCTCATTATACCAGAGATCCTTCATGGAGCCCTCAGGATGCATTTCTAAAATTCACACCTTTACACGGGTCCATACAAAACTTCATTAGATCTACAGAAAGATCTTCAAATTAGGTTCAAAAGGGATGCAAACGAAGGCCTTTGGCAAGAAGATGAATTCTCTCCTTTTTTTGAGTTGAACTTTTTCATCCATACTGACTGATCTCCTGTATTAGCATGAGGAACAGCACAATTTCAGTTGCAGCTTTTATGAAAATCAGATATTTTGCTAACTTCCTGCTCTATCTGCAGGAATGTACTTTTACTAGAGATTGAATCTAGAAGCCTCCAGGCTTTTGAGGTTGTACTGCATGGAATAGTTTAAGTTGATAATGGCACATCAGTATTTTTAGGAGAACTTTCATTTATTACATGGAAGTGATCATAAAAGTTGAATGAGCTCTGGAAATAACTTGTTCTTTTCTGAGACTATTGAAAACCTCATCTTTATTTTTAGATTTCAAGTCCACCTTAATTTTAAACTGTATATCTATAGTGTACTTAGAACATATACAATTAGAAATGAGAAGTCTAGATTGCTCTAGATCAAGAGATGAAGAATTTTCCCTAAGAATTACAGATGCATACAGTGTGGTTTAACACTGGAGACAAAACATTTCTTTACAACAAAATGGCTCACTTCTCAAATTTGGTTAGGTACAATCATCTACCAACCAAGTCTGCTGGATCTAACCTTAATTCCACATATATCAACAGATAGACGGAAATGGAGAAATTCTCCATTCTCCATTCTTTTCTCTGAGCCTTTGCTCTTGTAGGAGGATTAGTATTAAACTCCAAGCTCAAAGCTTACATCAGCTATTCATGACTGTACCCATAGGTCCAATAGAGTGAAAGTCCTGATCTTCCCCTATATCTGTGAAATTTCTTTTCCTTTGCTACATAGCGTAGAAACTGTAGGTTTCTGATCACATAAGGTTCTATACAGATTGGATCTAAAGGCTTGCTCATTTAGACCTAGGCATCTTTTAAATGAGAGTATTCAGCTCCTCTGTCCCAAAAGTGAGAAATATTAAGGCGCAAGGATCATCTATGTTTCTTAAAGCATTTCTCATAAAAGACTATAAGCTCCAACCGGGACGCTTCCTTGGCATTATGCAATGGAAGATCTTAGAAGTAACAAATCAAAGAAGTTATATAGTGCTAAAATACCAAGAACAGCACCAGAATTGCAGCCCTTGAAACACAAAGAAATACACTTGCACTTTCTGATCAGAAACATATATGCATGTACTGAAAAAATTAAGGTGGAAAGAACTGGCACAGAAAAAAATCAGAATACAGCAGGTTTTCTTGTAACACGCTGTCTTTAGCAGTGATGGGGAGCTGGTATTAAACCCAGAGGGGAGTGATCTTAATTGCCCTGTTCCTTAAAATACCAGTAAAACTGCAGCATAGACAGCAGTACAGCATGAATTTAATCAAGCTGCCTAAAATTCTTGCATTGTTGGCTTCCCGTTGCTTACCTTGGATATGAGGCCTGTATCAAAAAAGGAAATCTTTATAAAAGTCTGTATTTATTTATTTTTTAATTTCTGTAGGTTAAATACTGAATGTAGTGGGCACTGAAGATGCTGAGTGCCTTGTTAAATTAGATCTTTTATGGCTTCCTCTTTTCAGCAGTTAACTATATGTGTGTTTAAATATTTTATTAAAAAAAGAACACAAAGGCACACATGAGGAGAGAACTTGGAGCCTGCACATTACCCATTATACCCGATACGAGCAGCTCTGACCTGGTGTGTCAGCTTGCCAATACACTGCTGCAAGTAACAGCCTTGTGTACACATTGTAATACAGTCAGGCCATTACCAATAACCTGGCCTCTGACATTTTTAGAAGTCATAAATATCCAGAAATAAGAAAGCTAGATCCCTAGATCCTGTTTCCCTAGTGCTGGTCCTCCTAATGATGCTTTTTTTTTTCTTTCCTAGTTTGTTAACAAACCTGGAGCAAGTCAGGTACATACAGTCATTGTGCAGGTTTCCATTTGCCTAAAATAAATGTATAACTTTCACTGAAGCTCTTCAGCATCAGTTTTTCCCTCCATTATTTTGACACCTTAGTTATGCTCTGTCTTGTAAAATGAAAATTCTTAGATCATCTGGCACAAAACAGTCCAAGTACAATGTACTTTTTATTATTTTGTGAACTTTAGGAAAATATACTTTTACAGTATCTTTTTGATTTTATTTTGCAACATTTTTCCTGCATTAAGAAAGAACAGAAGCTCTGATCTGTTGGACTAGCTCTGACTTTATGCTATTATAAGCAATTTCTAGGAGGGGAGCAGATCTCATACAAACACTGTAACTGGACTGCTTTGTGCCAAATGACCTAAGAATTTTCATTTTTTTCAAGTTTACAAAGTAGAAATGTGAAGTATTTATTAAAAATCCCAACTCCCCTCTCTATTGGCCACACATTGACATACTCTGTTATACTATAGCAATGGCTTCAGACACTGTTGCTGTTTTCCTAAGCAGTGTAGGTGTCCTGTGCAATTGGACTCTTGCATAGAACAATTTAAATGCTTCCATTCAGCCTTAAGACAGCATCTGTTAAAAGACTGGATATGGACAATTTACTGTATTTAAATTTAATATATTACAACCCTGTAAGTTACTTGGTTTAGATAAACTCTCACTATAGACAAGTCTCATGTACCATAGTTAAAAGATTCAGTTTTAGCAGTCTGGTCTCAGCACCACAGTTCACACAAGGGTATCTGAGAGCTCCAGTTTGAAGAGTTGATGTGCATGTGCAACTCATCCTACCTTGACATACCGAGAAATGAGTAGTCGGGGTATTATGCCTCTCTAAACACCTAAATACCAACCTATCTGCCTAACTCAGCTTCCACAGTCACAAATACTGACTTGTAGCTGGAAAACCCATTGGCAAAGCCTGGCAAAGGCACATCTTGAAAGGGAAAATCCAACTGCAGATCAATGGGGAATTACCTGACCTCCTCATCTCGCTGCAGCCTCATCGTGTTCCAGCCATCTCTCTTCCCCTGCCTGGGGAAACCGGCACTTCTCCATGTGCCACGATGCTGCTTTGTCCCTTGGCCTGACTCTTCCAGGCCATCATCTTGGTTTCTCAAGATTATGGTAACTGACTTCTGCGTTTCCTTTGATTTATCTGAGTTTAACCAATGGATATGACAACCTATGTCCCGATCATGACAAGCTGAATGAAAGACTACATCCCTTTGTATGTGCTTTTACCAATTTTGAGTGTCATGACCACTGTAAACATATAATAAAAACACCTTGCTGAGACTGCAAGGCCCTATTCAGTATCATTTTTCTACTGAATGTAATGATAACTTTTGGTAATGGCACATCTGCTCTCTGCAACTTCAAGGGAAATGTTCTAGGGGAGTTGAAAGAAGAAATGTATCAAAGGTTATTAAACACAGAGATATCATCTGCGGTTCAGGAAGTCCCTGAACTGCAAATCACCTAAAGCACAGGAAAAGTATCAGCAAAGTGTCACTACCTGCTGACCCTAGACTGTTTTGCTTTTGTTTTCTTTTTGTAGAAAGACTTCCATGGTCCAATACAGATGTTCTTATGTTCTAAAACCTCATGGGGAAAACCACCACCAGAGTTATTAACCAACTGTATTTATTGTGGAGAACGTGGAAAACTGGAACTTCAGAAATCCGGAATGTGGGACATCGATCACCTGCTTAGCAGAGCCACTGTTTCAGGTGCCTCTGTGATGCCTGCATGTCAAAGGATGGGCTGATGGCACAAGGGACATCTCTCAGATTAACCACACCCCTGCAAAAGCTCTGTTCATCCTCCCCATGAAGTTTTAGATATTGTTTCTCCAAAAGACCTGCCTTCCACACAGAAAGGTGATGGGGATGGGGAGAGGAAAGGTATGGTGAGGAAGGAGATGCCTCAGGGCTGTAGCAATCATGGAGAAAGAGGGGACCTGGGCACCACAGAGCAGGAGGGAGAGAAGGAGACAGCCAGACTGCAACCATCCCGCCTTGGGCAGCATATTCATCTTTGGAATGGATTAGAGGAATGAAGAGCAACATCAAGCCCAGGCTTGTAGGAGAAATTGGGAGTTTTGAGGCATCCGTAAGCTGAGAAACCCTGAGAGTACAAAACAGATGTCCCCAGGAGTCCCTGATCCATGCAGTAACCTTGCCACAGGGCAGGCAAACCTCCTGGCACATGGTAGATCTCATTGATTTCTGCTGCAGGACACGTGACTCACAGAAGTGTCATGAACAGGGGGATGTAGAGTTAAAGGACATATTTGGCGGACTTGCTGAAAAAATGAAGAACATTTTTTTTTTCTGTTTCTAAGCCGCATGTGCAATACAAAGGTGGAATGTGCAGGTAGTGCCTGCTTCAGAATGGAGCAAAGAAGGACAACGAGAGGATGAGACCAGTCTGGACTCAAGCTGAGGCAGCACAACGCCCGAGTCCGGAGCCTGTTGTTTCCAAAAGCAGCTGTGCTTCGTTATGCCCTGAGCATGTCCAGTCCTCACTCCTGGCCCAAAGTACCAGGTTGCCAATACAAGAGCAGATGCAGAGAGGTGAATGGGAAGCCCTGGCTGCAGGTGAGGCTGCATGACGGCTGAGAGAGCCAACAAACACCCGCAGCCCGCGGCCGTCGAGGATAACCCCAGCATCTGGCAGGTCCATTTGCAGCAATGTCCTACCCATTTGTCCATGGTACTCTCTTATCTTCTTCCTAGTTACTACGTGCGGCAGCCTGGTGGACCCCTGGAAAGAACCGGGATCCAGTGCAATTAACGCAAACATTGGGAAACGTCTCCCTGTCACACAGCTCCATATATGGCACAGCTTGAACATGTTTATTCTGTGCAAAGCTTATGAAGAATTTGCATTAGAAAACAAAGACAAATGGAAATGTTGGCTTTAGCTGCTGCTTTTTTAAGCAAATGTCACCCAAAGAGCTATTTACCTATTATGTAGATTCTGTTGTTGATAATGCTAGCTTCTCAATATGATTTTTTAAAATTTATTTTTAAGCAATATTAAGCAATGCAGCTTGCACCATGTAATTATATTAATAAAGAAATTTGTTTGATGTTAAATATTTATTCTTCTCTCACTGTAATCATACTTTTGATGCTGCATACATTTATAATGAAAAATGCTTTTTCAAATATCTTCAGCCTAATTTTATGATTATTTGTTAATGACAATTCATTAAAACCTCAAGGTTTTGAGTGATGGGTGGGGTTGGAGTTTTGGGTTACTTTTGTTTTTGAATGGTCTGTTTTACTTTGGTTGACACAGTGAAAAGAAAAAAGTAATTTGTGTTTAGCATGTAGAATTTAACTAAGCTTTATTTATTTTATTGTCAGAAGTAATAATAAGGAGTAATTTAAGTACTTTGAAGATGTGCATTTAGTGGTCTTTGAAGCATAATCCCATTAAGATTAATAATGAATTACATCTGAGAAAGACTATGTCCCTTAATGCTAATGTCTTTTGCAAGGTGGATAAATCACTCAATTTAACAGCAAAGATGAATGTTCAGAGAAGCTGTAGTTGTACTGGCTGATTTGATATTGGTGGAGTTGTTTGGGGGGAATTTTTGTTTTTAAAATTTTGTTTCTCTCCAGAAGACCTGGGATTCATGAACATTCAGAGCATTTGGGGAAATTCACAGACAAGCAGGAGCAGCTCCTTAGCAGGTCACAGCCCAGCGCACATGGCTACAGCCCTCGTTGTTAGTGGCTCCACCTTTGTCAGAGACCGTACTCTTCCCAGGAGGTTTGTGCAGGGTGTTCACAGAGAACCTGACGCAAGAAGGCAGGCTGAAGAGCTAAGTAATAGGAAGAACACAGATGGCCAATTTCTAGTTCAGACAAATAAAATGTATTTTTGAGAAGCCCCATGAGATCTTCCATAGGAACCAATATTCAGGATACCAACTTCAGCACAAAAATTCTGTCCCCAGATGGGACAGATTCTGCTTCTTTGTGCTGGAATTGCGGCATTTTTGCAAATGTCTACCTGTGAAGTGAAAGACAGAGGTGAAGAGTGGCCTGGCTGTTCTAGCGCACAGCACTCACCCAAAGTCCAAAGCAGAACTGCGATGTAAAGGACTCCTAGAGAAGAGGAGATTGAGAGGAGATCTGAGCAATATATATATAAGTACCTGAGGAGAGAAGGTAGGGAGGATGGGGCCAAACTCTTCTCGGAGGTGGCCAGTGACAGGACAAGGGGTAACGGGTACAAGCTGAAACACAGGAAGTTCCATCTCCACGTGAGGAAGAACTTCTTTACTGTGAGGGTGACAGAGCCCTGGCACAGGCTGCCCAGAGAGGCTGTGGAAGCTCCTTCTCTGGAGATCTTCCAAACCCACCTGGATGCCGCCCTGTGCCCCGTGCTCTGGGTGTCCCTGCTGGAGCAGGGGGTTGGACTAGGTGATCTCTAGAGGTCCCTTCCAGCCTCAACCATTCTGGGATTATGTGTGATTATGGCTCGCATGAGCCTGCAGAGAAGCAGCATCTCCTCTGAGCCTCCTTTCACTTCCAGGGTCGGAGCAGAAATGCTGCGGGACACGACGGCTCCTTTCCCACTAAGGGAGGAAAAACATCACCGACAGGACGCAGGCACAACTCTCACCAGTGCCCAGCCCTTAGGTGCACGTCAGTCCACTGTGTCCTGGTCCTGCTTACTTTATGAGCTCTAAAGGGATCACATTATGTACTGTTTCAATGGCAAAATCAGTGCTGTTTTGCCCAACACATCATGGTACACATTGTTACTGATTATAATTGGTTCAAGCAGGCAACAAACCTCACAATATGTGCAGCCTTCAGAGTGCCTATTAAAAATGCATTTTTATGTTGTAATTGCTTACTAAGATGCATTGATTTCTCTCCCTCACATCTGAGAAGCAATTGCACAGACCTATGTTCTGAAGAATGCACATAATATACTTGAAAAACTAAGCATGAAGAATCAGTTTAAATTTCACTTAGTGTGAATTTGGGGAGAAAAATTACCCTTCTACTTTCTCACAACTAATGCAGTAGGGTTTATTTTTGAATGAAGGCAACATGAGCTTAAATTAAATGTCAAATATAATTTAACATTAAGGCATGAAGTGGCTGAGTGTGTGCGTGGCAAAACTAGCAGCTTTTCTGAGTGGTTAATTGCTATCTACAAAATAATAACCTATAAAAAGATCTCTCATTTCAGTACTGAGTCTTAAATTTACTGCGCTGGAATAATTCTAACAAAGTGGAGCAGAGAAGCCTTTCTAGTCACCTATGCCACATGAAGGCTCCAGTGCCAAACAAAAACATGTACAGTGGGGCTGCCTACATCCCAGGGAGATGTCTAGACTCCTTTGTAATCTACAGTGAGAAACAGACACTTCTAGGCTGCCTTGTTCTAAACTAGATATCTAAAATAGGCCAGAAAAATCACATGTGAAAAATGCCTATCCACTGTTTGTAAAGGAAGCTGGGGGTGATTAATTCAGAGGCAGAAAGCTACAGTGATTTTTTTGTTTCTGTCAATAGGGTCAGCTGAGTAAGGCTGCAGTAATATTTTCTTTTTCTTCCTCTGACACCCGATAGGTAAAAACTATTACTATTTGCATCTCAAAGAGGCTGTTGTATGCATCACGCTGCCCACCTTGGAAGCCAGTGAAATCCTTACCAAAAGAAGCTCAAAAATCCTTGATTTCAGCTCTTTGGCTGAACTTTTGAAATACATAACAGCAATCAAAATCTTAGCTAAAGCTGAGAAAAACAGTTCCAGAGGACCTAATCCTAAATGCATTTGTTCACCTGCTTAATTTTAGCCATACAAATAAACACGCAGGGCAGAGCCAGACAATATTTAAGCAAGTTGTTGGTTATCAGTGGGTAAAGATCTGTAGTACATGGGACCATCTAGAAACCTCTAGTAAACTGGGGGAGTTCTCCTAAAATGGAGGAGGGAATTTTTTATGTTTCCCTTTCAGTGCTTTTTAGTAGGCAAACTGCTAATATCAGCCTGGTTCTCTTAGGAGAAACCTTTGAAAGATGCACTTTTGTCACAGAGAATTAACATATTAAAATACAAACTTGGATAAGAACTTTTGATATATGTTCTAATGGCTTAAGAACAGATATTGCTTGCCTTTAAGTTATGACTTAATTTTCTCATTTTGCAGTATTCCTAAATATATGACAGTATAAATAATATAGAAAATCCAGACCCAAATGAGCCGCTAGACAAAATCCCAGTATGCATAAAGTTAATAGCAAAACTATCATGGACTTAAATTGATTCACAACTTCAGTCCTTCAGCATTTATAACA
Organism: Crypturellus tataupa; assembly: GCA_034781795.1. Lineage (NCBI taxonomy): Eukaryota > Metazoa > Chordata > Aves > Tinamiformes > Tinamidae > Crypturellus > Crypturellus tataupa. The sequence continues at coordinate 330,169 of JAWLRI010000159.1, forward strand.
ACTAAAAATCTAAGATGGTTTCTGGAATATGAAATAACAATGCATCAGTATAATAGCTTTTTGTGACTACTTCTGCTGGAAGAAGGAGAGTTTTGAGATATGAGGGAACTAATGAAAACTAGAATCAGTTTTGTAAAGGTATCATCATTGGGGTCAATGAATATAAAAATAATAACCTAATTTTCATAATGGTTTTCTGATGGTTTCTTCAAGGTTATATTTCAGACACATAACACAATTGAGCAATTTCTATTTGGTGAGAGCAACTCTGATACAGAAGTTTTGATATAAAAGGAAGGTACATGATAGAGACTGAGTTTTAGTAAGCTAAATCTGTAAAGTTATCTGAAAATGAAAAATACTTTAAATGGTATGAATTTTTGTAAGAATCAGAACAAGATTGGGCTGGAATTCTCAGATGATAGATATAAGGGTTATGGATGAAAGAAAGTCTGGGCAAACAGCCTGGAATAACATGGGAAGCAACAAGCTATTCCTGTCAAAACTTATCTGTACTACGGTAGCTGCATCTAAGCACTGAGAAACTCTTTTTTATTTTCGGATGAAAAGCTTTTTAATGGAACAGGGATGAAGTCTCACTGAAACTTCTGTAGTATTCGTTCCTCCACGTCCCCAAGTCAGCGCTGAGCGTGGATGAGCAGTCCTGATGCCGGAGGACGAGGCCAGAGACGGCTCTAGCTACACGGTCGCACCGCGCGTGGCTACTGCCAAATGCATAAATCTGCACGGTAGCTTTACACAGCGGCATGAGCCTCGGGCAGCATGCTGACATCCCAGCCTGTTTGCCAGCTTGGCCACCGCTTGCCTTCCCCGTGGAGTGCCAAAAGGCGCTGAGTCTTTTTGAGTAGATCCCAGCTCTTTCTGCCTGCTGTTTGAGACAAGTCGCTGCCACATTGGCAACTGCATCTCGGCAGCATGAAAGCAGCCCTGAACTACATCAGTCACAGCAGCCAGAGCACAGGCCTTCGTTTGTCAAAGCCATAGTCACTCTTTGTAGCTCAGGAGGTTGCAATGGCCCTACGGAAGGTTCTTCACTTCTTTACATCCTCACTGCTTTTCCTGCACTGTGACTTCTGCTTTCCCTCTGCTGTCCTGACACATGAGGCAACATGAGACAATCATCTGACCTGTCACTACCAAAGTTTAAATTGCCACCTCAGTAGCTGCTGCATGGTTGGAGAACAGACCATCTACTAAACCCAAGATTACTTTGGAAGCTTTGGCTGCTATGGTGGTGGATGTCTGGGCAAGTTGCACATGGAGGAAGGATTGTTCATACAAACATGCATTGCAGTCGCTAAAGAAGTTTTAAAAAACAGGGTTTAATTTAAACCAAAAAGCAGACAAGATAGAAAGAAATATCAACAATGAGGAAACCATATTGAGTGAACTAGAGTTCAAGAAAAAGGGAAAGCGATGACTGAGGCCAGACAAAGGCTTGTGGTCTACATCCTTACTACAAGAAAAAGCCTAGGTGGCATCTGTCAGAGAGACAGTAACACTCTGGCATGGGCAAGTGTTTCTTAGTGTGGCATAAGGTCTGCTGGCACCAGTTCAGCTAGAAATAATAGTTATTTATCGGCAATTCTAAACTGTCACAGTGTGATTTACAGCAGATCACTGATTTCTGTTACGTGGTGGCTGCATTTTCTACAAAGCACAGAGAGCCCTTATGCCTACTATTCAGCTACAACCTTAGCTTCCTAGGTTACTTTAGAGACCTAAGAAGATTTTTGCTAATATCCTGTACCCTACTTCTATTAGTGGCCCAACGCTTTGTCAATGTAACTCACTCATCACTAACTCTGCCTTCTGTATTTTGGAAGTAATAAAGAATATTTTAAAAGGAGAAGCAATCACTTTGCCCACCAAGACAAGATCTTGGTTATAATATTAAAAATCTAATTGCAGTATTTTTTCTATGATCTCCTGTGGCATAAGAAGTTATGCAAACTACATTTTATCTCAACTAAAAACTTTCTCTGACACTTCAAGATTTGCTGATTTATCAGAAAATATGGACTGTGACAGATGGGCTTTAGAAACTTTTTCTGAGACAGCTTAAATGTAACTGCTATGAGTTATTTTTCCCATCCTTCTGCCAAAGTTATTGGACAGAACAGGTGAAATAAATTGTGGACCGATTTCTCAGATAATTCCACCACTTCATATTGGTGAGATACCAGTCTGCAAAGCAGCTCACCTGCAATACAGGTGTCCTGTCCTTGCTACTGATGCAGCCAAAGGGCAGATCTGAAAGGAAAACCTCCAGCAAAAGCCTTAAAAACAAGATATGGGAGGAGAGTTGTGTCTCCAAACCACCTGAGCCCTACTCAAGTCAGAGCCCTACTTCTTTACAGTTATCCTGTTTCTGCTAGCTGCTAATGTTAGCCCATGATGAAAAGCAAGTTTTGAGAGGATGATCCATAGCTTTGCTAAGCCTTTTATACTCTTAACATTTCTCAGTCAGCTTCCCACTATCTTTTCTGGTTTCTATCATATTTCCAGCACACAAAATGGGAATATAAAGTGCCAAACAGGTTCAGTTATTTGTAAGAGAAAGCCAGAACCTCCAATGATCTCTGACTTTCAGGATCTTGCCTGAACATTCATCAAATATTCCCTTTGTCTGTTGTCATCCCTCTTAAATACATAAAGAACTCGTTCATGAATGTATAAACTTTTGTCTGTCTGTAAAGTAAACGGAGTTTTCTTTTCAAATGCTTTCTTTAAATCAAAATCACTCGGTGCATGGTGCTCCATACCGTTATCCTCTCTTCAGAGAGCGCGCCAGCTTTTAATCCTTTATTCCAGACTTCTCTCCACCACTGCTTTCTCTGTCAGTTTGGGAGCTAGGCCCTGTGTTAATGCTTAGATGGTGTATTTTAATGTTTTTCCTTTCCAAGATTTTTTAAAATACCTCTTTTAAAAGTGATGTTGGTAAAGGCTAAACAAGCTCAAGGCTAATGTAGTTGAGATCTTTGTTCTTCCTTCTACTCTCTCCCAGCTTTATGTGAAGAAATAGTCAGTTACTGTGCACAAGCCAGAAAGTATGTTTGAGTTTCATCAAAGTCTGTACCTGTGTAGGGCCTGGACTTTGGTCCATCCTACTTCAGAATCAGGGCCCAAGCTCAGCAAAGACTGAAGACTGTAGTCCAGGAAGAAGCATTCAGTTCCTCTTCAGCAGAGAAATCAGACTCTCCATTTCCCATTTTGAATCTTCCTGCCCCCCATATTACATGCCAAGGGGGCTGTGATCTTGCTTTGATAAGCCATAAAGACGCTTTGCTGAGAATCTACCACTTAGCATTCAGGAGAGGTGTCAGCTGTTCCCAAACTGTTGGCTGCTGCTTCATGTAATATCTTTTTGGTATTATATGGTTAAATGTTTGTTAAATTGTCCTTATTCATCTAGTTAGGGAGGCGGTATCAAGGTGGCAGAGACTAAGCCAACTGTGGGACAGAACACAAGCAAAGTGAAGAAAAGTGAAGAAATCTTTGCTTTTCGATAGAATTGCAACTTCTATTTATATATACATTTTATAAACTTTTACGCTTCACTCTCTCGTGGAGATAGAGAAGTCTCTGTAAAGAAGCCGTGAGGAAAGCTGAGATACAGTTAATGGGAAATGTCCTTCTGCAGCTTCTATCGACTGCCGTGTTCAGCAATAGAGTATTGCAACCATGAATCACAAGCACTACTGTGCTGTCTTAATACTGCCTTTCACCAACTGAAGAGACAAATACTACTTAGACAAGGAGAAACCCTCATATATCTGATACACCTCCAAATGCTTTGTGACTAATCTGTTTGTTTTTTCTCTTAAAAACAAACAAAACAAACACTGGTTGAACAAAAAAGGCTTATATCCGACAATCCAGATTTCTAAAGGTTTGATGGAATGAGGCCATTGGTGAGCAACAGTAGAACTTCACTTAGAAAAAAAAAAAAAAAACAAAAAAAAACCCCAAACACTTTACTAGAGCTATCAAAGGAGCTTTTATTTTAGGTAGTTTTGCAGTAAATAAAACAACACTTACTCCTTTAAGTGATTTGTTTGCATTAAATGATTCATTTGCATTTATTTGTTTAATCCGGGAGAGGTCATTGTACTGCAGCGTGCTCACACATTCAGTGAGGCGATTCTTTAAGGCCAAGTAGGGCTCCTTCTAAAGTGGGAGTGCATTTCAGTGGGGTTGGAATCCACTACACAAGTTGAAGAGTTTGTTATTCTGTGTTGTCCGTATCACGCTTGCTTGTTGAGACAACAACCTTTCACCAGTGGGAAGCGGGTGGCCCCACCTGTAGGTCGGGGGCTGCCAGATGGGATGTGGGACTTGCTGCCTGACATGCCCTGTAGGAATCACTGCGGGTTGCATTTGCAGAAGCCCTTGCGATTTTACTCTCCTTGCTGCTAAACACTTTTTGAATGGCTGCTAGGGGCCTCTTTAGCGCTATGGTCCTCCCATGCTAAGCTGGAAGCACCCAAGTGCTCTCGCTTCCAGCTTCTAGGTGGGAGCTGCAACGTTTGCAGTTAGGCTATCACTGCATTTCTGCCTACGCACTGTTGCTGTGCCTCTTGCCCTAGCACTGGCCACTGAGCTGGTAGAAAGTTATGACAAAAATTATAAGTGAACAGGTTTTTGAGCTTTTAGCATGCGGAACTGGTGCCATATCACCAAGCCAGGAAGGAAACAGGAGCACGTGGCTGCTTCAGGACAGCAGATAGTTTTCACACCAGTTTAATTATGTAGTTAAACCTCTCCCTCACTTTACCCATCAATAAATGGGAGTAAAGATCCATCTTTATGTGCAATACTTTAGGAGCTGTGGTTGAAAAAGACACTTACGTAAGTGCTAATGCAATCTGAATAAATGGTGGCATTTAGGCAGGGGCAGATGGGGGTGGAGGGAGAGAACCATTACATAATGTAATCAGAGACTTAGCCAAAGATTTACATTCTGAGCGGGACAAACTGGATGGCCCAGAAACCAGCAGTTAAACAAACATGGAATTTGTAAACCCATTCAGGACTTGTAAAAAGTATTGTTGTTTTATTACTGTTATTTATCTTGATCGCATTTGTTCTGCTTAGAAGAAATAAAACACAGGCACTTTTTGCTTTAATTGCTGCGCCTATTCTTTAGTAAACAATGAAAAGTGATTAGAGATGTTTTTTGGCATGCACAGTCCAAAACCACCTAGTGAGAGTTCAAAGAACAAAGCAAATGCTTATTGGAAGAAATTACTCAGCTAACTAAACTTGTATATCTTTGAGTCAGACATTTTTTCAGCATCCTTACCCCATTTATCAATGCACAATTACTGTCACTATTGTGTTGTGTCATTAGGCGTAAGGTTACAAGTGCCAGTCGGAATAAAAAAATTGCAGTAATGTTGGCATAATTTTTCATTATCATCTTCATTAACCAGAGCTAGTGGGAGTAAGAGTTTATCCTTGCTGTTGTCATTGTCATGACAACGCTTCCAAAGCTTGTCTGCCGAGGGTCCACCAGATACAAAAAACCTGAATGTCCTCATTATTCCGCTTCTCACACTCTCACCCATGCCAAGGGTGATCCAAGATGCACAGGGCCCTTGATTTATCCCCTGTGATTTCTCTTGACAGCCTGGTATGGTGTCTCAGCTTAAGGCAATCGGTCTGATTTCACAGTTTAATTACTGCTAATCTGAAGGAGCGTGGCCAATGCTAATGAGCCAGCAGCAATCAAAGCAATAACGGCTAAACTCACCCCGTTTCATTCTTCTCTTTTAATACAACAGCCCTGCCCTGAAAGCAGCAAGTCATTTCTGTCTCTGCACAACTGCAGTGGCAGAATATGCAAAGTCTGATGTGCAATTTGTTGGTGTTTAAGAGCAGACTGTAAGATGGTTTTATATTTTGCACTTAGCACCCTGTTCAATGCTAGTTTCTCAGCAGCTTTAATTCAAGAAAAGAAGCAATAGCTGGACAAGTCATGAGAAAAGACTCATGAGCGGATCACCAGCCCCGCTGCAGGACAACCGTGGTGACCCCCGGGGCCAAATTTGGGATGAAGGCCTCCTTCCTTTTTGCAGCTCATCATCTCTGAATTGTGTGGCAAACTAAAGCAGCTATTACAGCACAGCACAACAGAACCTGGACTACTTAGAAGGAGTTTTATTATAAAACGAAACAATTATTAAAAGTGAATACAATCGACACTGCAAAGTGACCAGTGCCCTGAGTTAACACTACACAATGGCAGTGACAAAATGAACAAAAATAGCGACATAGAAATTATTGTCAAGCTCAGAGCATCACTGACCGTAACCATCACTGCCTTAAGTGAATGGCTTTCTCTGGAGACCTTGCACATTCTCTCTTTTCCTGCACTTCTCTGCTATTGTTGAGAGAATTAAAGAAAAGCATAGAAAAAAATCTGCAGGGCTGATTCTTCTTATTCACACCAGCACACACATCAGGAGTAATTGCTAGGAAATAAGGAATCATAGCGGCCTGCAGCTAGTACGAGAAGGGGAATCGAGCCCTGTACGGCCTCTGGGGCTGCTGCACACCCATGGGCTGGGGGACGGGGCCTGCAGATAAAATTCCCCCTGCAGTTCTTCCCTCAGTAAAGAACCTCCAGTTAAAATATTTACCCAGCTGCACTGTGATGACTCCGGTAAGATACAAAACGTTTTAAGATTTCTCCAAATATTTCTCCAGTTCATGTATTGGAAACAACAGGCCCGCCATCAGCGTAGATCTAAGCTATTTCAGACAAGCTTGGTAGAGCCACTTCTCATTTTTTTCAGTGAGCTGAGAGTAGATTCTAGGCTCTTCTTTAGGAATTAGTCAAAAAAAAAAATCCTGCGTTTTAAATGCAATTCTGTATAACGTATGAAATAAAAATAGAAGGTGAAGCAGGATTTTGCTTGTTAAATGACACTGGAGGGGGAATGATAGAGAAATCAGCCATAAATAAAAGCTTCTGTAGCACATTCGGAAGAACATTAATTGGTTCTTTTGCCTGTCTCAAGTTTATCTGTCATTACCTCAAATTTGATGCAACTCAGTTAACCTGAAGGAAAATAGATTTTAGAACTTACTGGACACTCAGGAATCCCTGATCAAAGTGGAAAATCTCTTCCTCTTTTCTGGTAAAAGCATTTAATAAAATTGTAAATAGTAGAATGTACCATTTACTTTTTATGGTAGTATCATTAAGATGTACAATATAGCAAAACAATATCACTTAATAGAATTTAGTATATTGTAAATTATTGTCTCATCTGTTCATTAAAGCACTGCTCAGTCAATGATTCTTTCACAGTCACAATGTTGTGCTTGAAAACAGAAGAGCTTAGACTGTAATGCAACAGAGAGATCTGCTATTTTGCAAGTCCACAACTTGCACACCCTCTTCTCTACAAGAAAAATGTTAAACATGCCCCAAACACACCTACTTCTACTTCCATAAGGTATACCTACTTCTACAAGATTTATTAGAGAGAGGGTGTCACAAGAGGTGAATATCATTTTAATGATATTTTATACTTTATCATAGCACTTTCAGAAGATGCCAATGGAGAATCCAAGTCATTTTAAAGGACTACTTCATTTACAGAGAGAGAGTTCACTCCTAATTAAGTAGGAAAGCCTCTGGGGCTTTCTCCAGCCTTTGCAATAGCTATTTCCTTGGAGAACTCCTGATAAATTTAAGAGAGTCAGAGATTTCAATGTGATTAAGGCCCTGTTGACATGGACATTAAAATTGCCCTAGTCAAACTATGCCGTAAATCTTACAAAAAAAAATCCCTGTCCACAATGGCTCAGGTAAACTGAACTGTAAGTCTGCTGCTAATGACAGCAGTATAGTATAACTATGATGCACAAATGATCATATATAAAAGAAGAAAGAAGGATCAAAATATTGCTGATCTCAGATAATGCACCAATTTTATTGGAGATATCAACAAGGCACATCTTAAGTCCTGTAAAAAAACCTACCGTATTTGTGTGAAGCTAAATTTACTGATATGGTTCACTGGAAGACTCTACAAACAACTACCTCAGTACACCAGGTAGAAGAGAAGGAGGAAAAGTAATCCTGATTCTATTTACATTGAAATCACCACCAAAATAAATGTATATAAAACTATAAGATAAGAATCAGACTACTTGAATTCCACTTAATACTTTTAGGTCATCTGAGCAAATCTATCCAGCATGGCAATGGGTTGTCAACACAGATGTACTCCAACGTAGAAGCAAGGAAATATAAACTCTCATTTATAGTTCTGACTAGATTCCCCTTTTTACTGAATACCTGTTAGATGATGTGGACTGATAAGTCTTCAGTGAGGAGTAAGCAGTAAAGACAGATACTTTGGCAGAATTGAGGCCTTGAAAATTTGCATAAAAGAGACCAAGTTACAAAGGACAGCTGCACTAGAGCAGGGAATTAATTTTATGTCACCCCTGTGACCAAGGGGACATAACACTGAGTGAAGAAGACTTTTAAAAGACAATACAGAGACACATCAGTTGCATGAGAGTAATGCAAATGAAACAATGGACTGCTTGGAAGTCCGAGCTGATTTTCTTCTGGATGTTGTCCATTTACAGATGTCAGCAGGAAGCATCAAACTGGCCCTCTCTCCCAAGTAGGAATTCCTCAAATAATAGTCCACCAAGTAGCCAGACCCAGGGCTGTTGAGCCTGTACTTCTTGTGTAGTTTGTACAGATTCAATTTATAAGCTATAATAAAGCAACAGCTTTCTATTATGCTAAGAGAATGTGGCTGCTGAGTTTTTTTGCGAGAAAGGAGTGGATAAAAGTGGCAGGTCACTGCCATGGAAAGAAGGAACCTGAGAAATCACACAGAGAAAACAGAAGAGAGGATGTCTGAAGCAAACACAATGAGAGAAACACAAAATGAATAAAACTGGAAAGACCTTCAAACAGAAACTAACGTCAGAGGCAAAGGAAAATAAAAGAAAGCAAACTTGGTTTGTTTAGCAACCAAGACTAATTCCCCTTCCTGTTAGAATAGACCTTCATAGATCAAAGTATTTAGAGCGCTCTGAATTCCACTTGGGCAACCAGCGATATCCTGATTAGATTTGTATTTAAACAGAATTCTCATACATTTCAATTATTAGAATCATTGGAGCCAAGTGCTCTTTCAAGTTAGAGCTAAATTATCCAATCTCTAACAGAAAGCGAAAAGGCATACAATACTGACACCAAACATTGCCTTCTAGAATCATATACACTTTTTAGTCAGGAGCCTAAATGGCAGCATTTAGTATGAGTGCGGTTTCGCTGGCTGGTAGAAACCCCACTAGAGCAAACAAAAACAAGTACATTCTTCACTTTTAATTGCCAAAGCATTCAAAGTATAGTCTGTTGTCAAGCAATAATTACTTCTGAGTGCCCCCCAAAAGATACCACAGGAGAGACTTGCAAATGCTGGGGCTAAGCACTTTCTAAAAGAAAGCCCCCTGAGAGCAAGTCATCGGGGAGCGGAAGGGCAGATGTACCAGGAGGCTGTTCAAATGATGTTGTGTAACTGATTGATATACACATTTGGCTATCTCTAGTAATAGACAGGAATCTGAGATGAGCATATTCACCACTTTTGAAAAACAGTTTAAAGGGCAGTTCACCTAGATCCAAGCAAAGTGGTCTGGAAGGTCACTCGTATAAACTTGTGGAGCCATTTCTAGTTGTTATCTTAGTGCACTAGAACATGTGTAATGATGAAACATTCAGCATTTGCTTAAAAGTTACGAATTCTGTAAATAACTGCTTCTCAGACTCAGTACTTAGGGGTGTCACTTCCTTTAGAATGGATATATTTTGAATATAAGCTATAAAAAAAGCCAAAGATCCTTAAATTTTTGTAACATGCTTCCATTTTTAGAGTAAGATTAAGACTACTTAAAAATAATGATTTTCTGATCTCATACTTTGGTTTCTTTTCAGTATTGTGAGTTTTACTGTTCAACTTCTGTTTCTTGCTATTCAATAGACTCTAGAGGTCATAGTATTACTATGTATTATGCTGTCTGTAAAATTCTTAGGTGTTTGAAGAATAATGGGGACAATTCATATGTATGGATATCTCCAATATATCCATCTGCTGTATATCCTCCTCAATGACTCTCAGTTTGTGCTGTACTGAATGCCGTTGCCTGGGCAAGAAATTGTTTTTTTTTCTTCTTTCTCTTTCTTACAAGAGATCTAATATATCTTTCAAGCTGAAAAATAATAACAAATAATAATAATAATTAAAGAATCAAGAATGCTAGACATTTTTCTCATCCAAGCAAAGCAAACCTACCATTTATCTATAAGCACAGTATCAATAATATACATGAATTATTTTTTTCTCTTATTCGATAGTTTAAATAATTTTGGAAAAAAAATGTGAGATGTACACTGCTCTTTCCATTGAATAATTCTTCCAGAAGTCAGGATGACTTCTGGAAGAAGTCCACATCATCTAACAGAAAATAATCAGGAACTGCTCTGTGAATTTAACAGTGAAGTTCAGGCCTCACTCCAAGCAAGTAAAATGTCTGGCTAAAAAGGCATTGGTCTGACAAACTCATACAAGAACATAAAAGTGGTATAAAAATGCTAATCTAACTCATCTTCTGTCTGTGAGAATTATCTTCTTTTTTTTCCTCCTTTGAAGGTCTAACCAATTCCCATACACTCAAGTGACACAAATTTTAGGCATTCGTTTAGATATTTGTAGCTCTTTAGATCCTCTTATCTCTTGGGATCCTGCTGCAGTTGGTGTAACTGTCTGTCACCCTTTTCTACCTCACCAGGTAAGTCCTAGAGTCAGGGTCTGTCTTTGGTTTCCATCAACCAGCAGGAAAAAGAGCCAATTACCTTCCATTGCTCGAGAAGTACAGAGCCATCTTTATCACCAACTGTGACAGCAGCTCAAGGAGGACAGGCAGAACCTCTAGAGAGTTGTAATTGCAGTACTGACAAGCCCAGGCCCTTTTTTTTTTTTTTTTTGTGGATTATCCAAAGCCCTGCCATGGAGCATGCCTCCCTTTTAACATTTCTCTATGAAAAAGCTGTGTCTCTAAGAAGGTCTCCTATCTTCTTCCATCCCTGTGGCAATATCCGCTTCTCACACTGAGGTACTTTGGGAAGTGTGTCACCAAAGTACCAAATCTGCGTGGTCCCAGGTTTCACAAGTTTACATTATACTTCTATTTTCTAACAGTGTTGGTGAGTCTAGCAGTCAGGAACCCTCAAACTCAGCAAGTAGCCACATTTAGTCAGCGAGCTAAAGAAATGACAAAAAGCCTACATGGGTTTAGAGAGCAACCAGCCCAATGAGGCGCTATGCTAAGTAGGTGCTTTAGGGCATTAATTAATTACAAACAATTCCTTCCCCAAAGGATATGTATAAAAGAGGAAGGTGAAAAAAAAGGCTAAAAAAAGGTAAAAAAAAAGTCAAAATTTCCCAATCTAAGCAGTTTAATCACTTCAGCTCAAATGATGGACTAAATCAAGTCATTTTACCTGCCCCTACTATTTAAGTGTCTCACACGACAGCTACTCTACCATCCTCTACCATAATCTCTGTAGGACAGGAAGGAAAACAAACACCCACCTTCCATTTCAAGCTATTTTTAGTGGGATATATGAATCATCTTTGTCAACATGATCCAGGGGATGTGCAAGACCTAAGAAAAACTAACACATCACATCATTAAGCATGTCTAGAATTTTTTAAAACATATTCTGTCAATTATTTTTGTGAAAATGGTGTTAAGCTCCTTAACCATGTCCTTCAGATCAGAACAGGCCTGATTTTTTCTATGTGTTACTTACAGGCAGGAAAAGGAAGAAATACTCACTAGTAATCTTTAGGCTCCCTGTCTGGTATCATCTTAGGATTCAGTAAATAAAAAGAGATATAACAGAGATATTCTCTAAACAGGCTTCAGTGATGGCAGGGAATGATTTTTATGAAAGAACCAAAATGAGTATATTGGGTAGCTGTTATTGTTTAGGCCTGTACCAGGAAAGAGAGGGGAGAAAAAAGAGAAGGGATAACAGGCCACGTTTAGGCAACGTCGCAAAAACATTCCTGACTCGGGGTCAGAGTCCTGCAGGGATTTGGATGTGTAGCTCTTTCTGAGGATCCCAGTTCTCACTCACAATCCGAAGGGCAGTTCATTACTTAAATACCTGGGGGATATGGGTCTTTGTGCCCTTTCCCAACAGTGCTAAAATACTGAGAACACAGGGCGGTAGCTAGTGCCGAGTGGCTCTGCTGCATGCGAGTGCACTATGAGATCTATTAATACATCCACAGCTCTCAGGTAAGGTTCAGCCTAGCAGAGAAAAGTCAACACCATCATAACTGGACATCTGAGTAACGTGTGGCTGATGGGTTACTCACCCGAGGCATTTTGCCTCCCTCCTGTTTTAGGCCGTCTTCTGACTCAGGCTTGTCCCGCTAATCACTTTTATTTATCGCCTCATTATCTTTTCAACCATAAAGAAAGGTTTTTTTTTTTTTTTTTTTTTTTTTTTTTTTAATTTAAATGGAAACTTGGTGTATAACCAAATGCTGACTGCAGATAAAGCTCTGCGCTTTAAGAAGTTTCTGCTCTCTCTCGCCTTTAGTTATGGCCTCCAGGACTCTGTTGAGGCCACAGGTATGAGCACTTGTCACTAGCCCTAGGGCGAAGACAACTGGGTTACTGAGAAAGGTTTAATCTTCTCTCAGAGATGACCAAATTTGAGTTGGCCTCTTTGGTTCTTCTTACCTAAGCCAGTTAAAGGGCTTTTTAGCTTTTGCCTAAGGATAGGCCTATCCCTGCCTCAAGTTGTTTTCAGAAAAGCTTCTAACTAACCGAAAGAGGCCAAGGGGATGCGATAGCAAGAAAACTAAACCAAGTGTGCCTGGAAGCCAGCAAGATGGAGCAGGGGGATAAGATAAACTCCATCCATCTGTGTTCCTCAAGATTTACCACCAGAGCGCGCTTCAAAGCAGGGGGTGGCTGGAGGGAAGGCTACCAAAAAGGAACTTCCTCCCTTCAGGAAACTGGAAAAGATATTGAAAAAAGAGTCTTCCAAGCTCAGCAATCAGCTGCCCATTCTCAGAAAGCAAACCTGTAAAATATCACGAGGGAACAAATAATATAAGGCTGGTAATGATCCTCCTACTAGTCCATCCTCAGTTCTTCCAAAGCCTAACACACCAGGCATGGGAAAGGGCTTTGGAACAAAAAAGACCCGCCATGTAGTGCCAAACACACCAGCTGCCCTTCCTGGGAGATTCCCAGAGAAGATGCTCCACAGCAGCACTTGGAGCAGGCGCAGCAGGAGCGCACAGAACAGTGTCCTGACCGTGTCCAGCTCCATCACTCCCTTCCAAGGATGGATCCTTGTGGCGACATTGTGGCCGTAGGTGCTGCAATGCCATTCTGGCCATCCTAGACCTTGTCTGTGGTAATGTGCTGTCCCCAGCTAGGATTCACAAAACCTTAAAGCTGCCTTGGTGGTGTTTCCAGAAGGAGATACGGAAACAGTGACAGCATTTGATTATGACCTGCACAGAAAATAAAGTTGAAGCGACTGCACAGAATGCAAGAACAGCAATTCAGCACTCAGACCCTGAGTGTGAGCAGTGGGAAATGCCTGGAAGAACTGCAGAAGCAGCAAAGTATTTGTAAGATGATATTTCCCTAATGTAATCCTCAAACTTCTGTCAGTCCAAAGCTTTGAGTTTTCTTGAACAAGTTGTATCCAGACCACTATATTTAATTAACTTTGATGCATCTTTCTGTCTTAAATTTGTCTAATTATTTTTTCAAACCTCTTAAAAACTCTGGTATCCAAAATATCCCATGAAAATTAAGTCCTCAATTTGTTATCCATTGTGAAAAACAGGGCTTTCTCCCTGCCTGACAATTCCAGGGTGATCCCTCCTTCATGTTCTGTGATAAAAGGGGACGATCGTCTCCTCTCAGCATCTTCTGTATCTTTTATGTCACCCACTTTCCTCTAACTTTGTTGTTCACAGTATTAGGAGAACTTGGGCACTTGTTCATTTTTTTCCGAAGCCTGAAGAGATTTGGTACGTTCAGTCTCTCCTAGTAGAGAAACAGCTCCATTTCTCTGGACCTGCTGTTAGCCGTCTCTGTGGCTCTTGTGTTTCCATCCGAGACAGAGTAACCTGAACGGCACCCAGCATTCCAAACACAGGTACATGGTGAATCGGAGCCCGGACGGCATTTGCTCTTTTGTTCTATTCCTTTCTTGATGATTCCTTTTAGCTTGATCAAGCTGCATTTTACAAGCTTCTGGGCTGAGTGCCAGCATGACGTGCGATGACTTGACGTTTTCAGGGTTATTTTTCTAAAATCCAACTTCTCGCAGTCAGACGACCTGCAGGACAGCTCCCCAGGGAACAGGGAATTGGCCATGTCTGAGGAGCTGCCACTACCTGGGCGCCAGCTGCGTTTGCTGTAGATTCCATGTGGGAGCAAGCGTTGCTGTGCTGGAAAGGATCCCTCTGCGAGAAGGCAGGTCCCCTCCATGGCTCAGCGGCTGCACAAGACTCTGCAGTATTCTCATGTAATTAGAAAACAGCTGTGAAGAAATAGGCAATTGTTTTTCGGCAGTCACGGCCAATTTTTCACCAATAGAAATGATGAATCAAATCCTTGCAAGTTTACAATATCTGCTGCGAGTGTAATGGCAGAAGCCATGCTAATGATTTTAAATCTCATTTATGCCATTTTTGGATGATGGAGTATTCCCACATTCCCCGCAAGCCTCTGGAGGGAAGGAATTCCCATACACTTTGCCATAGCTTCTACTGGGAAGAGAAAACGGGAGCCAGCAGGATGCAGAAATCAGCAATCTTTCAGCCACCAACTGTATATAGGACATTTGTCTTTCCTTCCGAAGCAAAAACTGCCATGCATTACTCAACCTCACCAAATAAACACAAAACTGGAAATGAAGATTAACACAAAATGCTCATTACCACTGGGCTATGTCTCCATGACTATCAGCCGAATCCATCGCAGTATATTAATAATCATTCAGGTAGGAGAACAAGTGTTACTCCTTTAAGCATCCTTCATCCCAACATACCCATTTCTGCTGAAAATATCAAGTACCAGCCTGTGAAAATGTGAACAGTTTTACTGTCTGAACAATTAAAATAATCTCTACACATTTCCTTGCCACATTTCCTTGCTGAGGCTTCCGAAAGATCTTCCAATATTATTACATGCTTCAGCTGTGATTGGAAATGCTTCTTAGCAGGTAGGTGCTAAAATCATATTTCTGCATTTTTATTTTGCATTTTCCTGTTATCATGAAAAAGTGAAACACAGTTGACAAGATGTTTACATAAGTGCAAACTTTGCAGTAAAGATATTAGAAACAACATTTGAAGATGGCCCTTTGCCATTCTTGTTCCAACTTAAAAATATCTCCACATCAGTCCTTAGACGGACGTATTTTTGTGTGGATATTCAATAATTTTAAGAGATAGTAGCATGGGACAGAAATGCCGTCTAAAAATGGATTCATGTTTAATCTGGTAATCTGATCCCATACGGCCCTTTAAAAAATGGAAGGAATTAGTGCTTGCTGCTTAAAGAAACTACCCAGAAAATGACAGTGGAGGACAAATCAAATAGTATCTCCTCAGCATTCAGTGTGGAAAAGACAAACAACTCAGGAACAAGAGAAGTTAAAAGGTGAGGCAGCAAAGAAAGCCTAAATTTTCACCTGCATTACTGGGAAAAGCATAAGAATCAGCTGATAAAGGCAACTTCACAAAGTACAGGCTATAAATGAAGAAGAATTAGAATACAGTGCCCAGAAAGGTAGAAGGCAGTATAAAAGCTGAGTACAATAAGCCAAGCTCCATCCCTAAATACCCATTCACCTTCAAAGTGGTTCTAAGGAAGTGTTAAAAATGCATCAGAATGCACGGTTTGGGCCCCTGACCGCTGATCATCCTGCTAAGGGAACCAAAGGTCTCAGACACATGGCTGTAGTTAAACCACATGTCTGTGGTCCTGCTGCCTGGCTCTGCTTCAGGTCACAGCTGCAGGGACACATTTTTGGGAGGAAAAACAGGCTAAAGTGGTTCTGTCTGCCTCATCTCTCACTTCTGCTGATCCATTTGCTGTGGGGCCCTGTGGTGAACCACATCAGAAACACTTCTCACATGGACCTAAACCTGATTGGAAAAACACACTGAGCATATTTTTAATTCAGATAGTCACCCAATTCATCTGTTGTCCCACAAAAAGTGACAGTGGCACAAAGAGGAGTCACCCCTGGAGAGAACATTTGGAGATAAATGGAATAAACAGATGGAGATGAAAAGGTAGAGAATTGGAACTGCTTACGTTGGTTTTGATGCCAGGTGTGATGTCCACCAACCCAGAGCCTCAGAGCTCTCAAGCTTCTGCTGTTTATGGCAGTGTGTTAATAGCTGTGCAAGCATAGTAATCATGGTCCTCCGTGATAAAAACAAAAAACCAAAAAAGAAAAAAAAAAAGGAAAAAAAAAAAAAAGCTGGGAGATGAGACCATCCAAAGCACTGCAGATTCTGGACCTCTGACTAATTCTATTGCATTTTTCCTATGTCCTTTCTCTTCTAGCAAGACGTGCAGCTTCCCTGGCCTGCTAGCTCTTCCACTCCTGCCTCACATTTGAAATCATCCTTTCAAGGCATCAGCCTCTCCCTTGGCTGTCCCCAAACATCCTGCAAGTTATTAAGAGGCCTTCTCTATCTCTGAAATCGTGCCCTGAAGGGCGTCAAAACTGTGGTCAGAGAAGACTCAGTGAAACTACAGCAGAATTTCATCTGCTTGAGGTTGCAAATCTATTCAGTGATTCTTTTGGATGATGATTGTATGTAACTTGACATAAACACATAGCACAAGATAAAAAACAAAGAAAAGCTGCTTTCGCTGTCCCCACTTTCCTGGGAAGGGAAGCATTTAGCAGAACCAAGTGCCTGTTGTAAAATGAAATAAGATGTGACTGTTCCCATATGGAGATTACACAAAATACGGCCCTAAAGAATTATTCTGTTGCTTACCTCTGGGGTAAGAATACAGGATTTATCTGTAAAAGCAGCTCAGACTGGGCAGTGCAGTGGCTAATGAAACCCATGCCAATATGTGTCCAAATCCTTCCCTTTGTGTCACCAGTTCAGCAGCACCAATTTGTGGCAGAGCCGCGAAATGAAAAATCACAGCCCAGTGCACAGAGATAATATAGACAATAACAGAGCTTCCGCCGCGCGCGCAGGCTCACACGCAGCACCCAGCTCAGCTCCAGCAGAGCTACACGAGCGCACCAAAGCCAGCAGGGCCCAGATAAGAAGTCCAAATTAGAGAGGAAAAATCTCTCGAGTGCACTTCACAGACCCAGCAAAACACAGCGCCTTTTTTTTTTTTTTTTTTTTTACTCTTGTCTTGTGATGCTGAACGAGCACAGCCTGTGGGTCTTGCACAAATATCCAATGACAAGATTAAGGCTAAGGTATTATGAGCTTAATGGATATACTCCTTACCCTTAATTCTCATTTACTCCCTCCCACTCACCTCCTATCTCTTTCCTACCTAGAGATGTCCAAAAAATTCAAAAAATATGCTTTAAGGGAAAAAAAATATGCTTCTGTAAAGTCATCCCTTTGTTGAACAAAACATTTTTGTTTGTTTGTTTAGGTGGCAGCTGAGACAGAAGAGGCCAATATCTGTTTTTCTGCTAAAAATAAAATCTAAAAAACTTTGCAAAACCAGAAATTTAAATACATCTCAAGAAAAAAGCCATCCAAACTACTCTAATATCATAAACTCATATTAGCGCTTATTTTGGTTATCCTCACAGTCTGGCTTGGTTTCTGTAGCCTGCAGCTGACCTGGATGGCAGGGCAGCAGCCACCAGCAATCTGTGGTGAATCAGTATGGACTGCTGCTTCATCAGGCACTTCTTAAATCTCTTTGATGAGTAAAAAAAAAAAAAAAAAAAAACCTTATAAGGACAGAGCAGTATTTATTAACTGTAGGGGCACAGCATGTCAAGGACATGTACATATGCAATCAAGCCGATACGGCTATTTCTCCTTAGCTAACCCTCCATACAGTCTTCTGAGCTGTAAGGCGCAATCCTGCAGGCTGCTCTTAATGTCCCTTCTGCTTGTGCATGGCCAGCAGCTCTGCAATCCCCAGGCCTTTTCCATTATCCTGACGTTTATATGGTTAATATTGTGTGTGATTGAAGGTTCAGCCTGGAAAGATTACAATTTGCCAGGCTAGATGGAGGAAGGCTACAGGGCTACCCCAAATAATGGCATCACTGTTGTGATCACCAGCCCGTTCTGGGCTGTGCTTTGCTTCCCACTTTCCCATTTCCCTTTTCTCCTCTCTAGTGTCCTTAACTCTTTGCTGCTGGGTAAAATAGTAACAAACAGGTGAACTAAGATGGCATAGAAACAAGTTTCCTTATGTCCACACACTTTCTGCTTTGGTCATCTGGGATTTCCTTGTAAAAGAAAAGTGAGGTAGATGTTCCTAAAACCAGGGGTCCGTTTGTACAACACACTATGGGGTTGAGTAATGGTTATCATCTGCCTTACCAGGAGCACTGTGGTTGCTCCCCATCAGCTTTTGCAAAATTGTATTTATTGACAGGTCAGAGAGTAAAACCAGCAGGTTCAATGATCCTAGAACAGCTGTAACAATAATACTTTATTAAACCTAATGCAGAAGCATCTTTCAGTTTTGAACAGCAATTAAGATAAGGGTGTCAGTAAATGTCCTGTTGGCTAAAACAAGGAGGGTGCCTTGCCTTTTCAATGGCTGTGGCAAGGCAGATTGTGAGCCCAGCTCTTCCAACGGGTCAGTCACTGCCTTAGTCTTTGTACAAGTTCCAATGACTTTCCCTCAGTAAACGTGATATATCATCCCTTTGCACTCCTGAAAGAAATCAGATTCCAACTCAAGAGGTTAAGCTCTGTTTTCTAGAAGGGCTAACTTCCTCTTGTGTGTCTCCAATTACAGCGCCTTTACAAGAGTTCAGACTGCTACTTAGTATGAAAAGCACAGGCTGGAGATGGGCAAGATGTGTGTCATGGAAAAGAGCTGGAATTAATGGATGGAGCTCATCAATCTCAGCTTGTATTTGTGATGAAGACAGTGCAAAGTGAATATACACCTTAAATAAGAAAGGGAATGTCAAAATCATGACAGTTATAAATCCAAGGTCAACAGTTGCCTTGAAAGAGTTTTTTTAAACTGCTGTGATAGATACCCCATTTGCTGAAAGTTTTACGTACGACAGCTTGACATTTTATTGCCATGGGTTTCATGGCATAAAATTTTCAAGGCTTTCAGCTAACAGCAAATGCATCTGAAGGAGACTGCAGAACCTTGAGCTCATTTATAGTAACTATGTTAGTTAGGCCACGGATGGGTTCCCAAGATGTACTGGAATGCTAAATATTACCAACCAGCAGCACTCATTGCTTTGCTCTTCCTACACACAACAGCTTAGTCTAAGCCAAGGCCCACAGAAATACTGATAATTACCAGTGTCTCTCAGATAAACCACAGTGTCCTTTTCATCTTGCAGGTATGATAGCAGAGCCTTCTACTCGCTCCTGTGCTGTCGAAGTTCAGCAGCTTTCAAACTGATATACAGCAACTATTTAGTAATGTAGAGCAATCCTTTCTAAGAAAATGTGAAGTCTACATTAAACAGAATTTCCCGGTCGGTACAATTTAATCACTTCCACGGTTTAACAGCATATGTTTTGCCTTAAATCGCTCTATACTCCCTCTGAGAACATAGCATTGTATGACCTACTTTTCTATTATTTCAAAGCAGATCGCTGTAGCTTTAGCAGCATTTGTTCTCTCGCTACTCTGTCAAGTCTATCCCCAAATCTCTTAACTCCAGATAAAGTCTGCAGCCTTTGGGGGATGACACAGCAATTCAAGACAGGCTTCCCAGGAAGGACGGCTATTCCAGCCTTCCATAGCAATGTGTCTTGCTTCTGCCTCTCTGGTGTCCTCAACTCCTGCTTCCTGCCTCCAAAGGGCCAAGTGTTGTCAGTGAGTTCGTTCTGCAGCTCATTATTTGCAGTAGTAGGTAGCCCAGCTCTGAATTTTCTCCTTCCATTGACTTTCTATTGCTATTTCTATTGTAAAAGAAAGTGTTTTGTCCTTTCTTTGCCTGTCCTTGGCTAAAACTATTCCTTTCGGCTCTTGTATGGTAGTTCATTCATAGCAAACCAGAGGATAGTTAGATGGATAGATGTTGGATAGACAGGCAGAAAGATGTGGGATTCTTTCCCATCTCCTTCATCTCCTAATCAAGATGAGAAATTCATTTCCTCAACATCACTGGGAATCAGAGCAGAAAAATGGAACTACAAGCATATAGTGATGTCCGTCGTCTGCTGGACTACCAAAACAGAAAATATGCACTCACCCTTATGGCTCATATTGACATCAGTTATAAAACAGCACATCCATGCATGGCCCTCTATGATTCTGTGAAATGTGTCATGGTCTTATCCCTAGACAGGGATGCTTCATTCCACATCTGGTCTGAAAGATAATTTCTGTGAGTCACTCACCTCCTGCCACCAGGCTTTGCTTCAGTGTGGATTTACCCTGAAGGAGCAAAACCTCTCATGGCAGATGGCTGTTTTCCTGGATCTCTCCCAAGGATCCTGATCCTTCCCTGCTCTTTCTGGATGTTTGCACTGGCCCAAGTGCCCCGGTCCCTGGTGGGGCACCTGCTCCTGGTCACCTTTCCCGCTGAGCCACTCACAGTGAGCTCACGAGCTGCAGAGCAGAAACCCGATCACCTGCCCTTTCACCAGGAAATCTGTGCTGACCTTTTCTCATTAACCATAAGACCAAGTCCAGCTGGTGGGAATCAATCTCAATAGAGATTATTTTAAAATAAAGTGAAATTGAAACTTTCTTTTACAGCTGCATAAAGGCAGAGGGTCCTGCATGTTTTGAGTTTTGTTTCACCTTTGATGAAATTAAAAAAAAAAAAAAGAGTTGCATCTTGGAACATTGTTCGTTAATATAATTTAGAATATCATATAATTTATAATTTAATATAATTTATTCATTGGGAATATTTTAGAGTTGTGAAAAAATGTGTTCTTCCCAGTTGGACAACTCTCTTAGCTACTAGGTCGCTCACAAGCTCTTTGCTTTTCTTTGCAACCTCAAGGAGAGGCGGCTTGTACTGTTCTCCAGGCACAGGCAGCAGGGGGAGCTCACACATAGGGTTATTTTGCTGGTCTGGCATATTTATATTTTCATTCTCACGCTTGGTAACGGCAGAACAGAGACTTTCCATAGCTGCGCTCACCTCTGGAGCCTACATTTTCCTGATAGTTTCCTTTTGAATTTTTGTACATTTTTTTTCATGATAATTTAGGTCTATTTCTTGCACTGAGACATTCATCAGTAAATCTTAAAGCACTTTAGAAAGGAGATCAATGTCATCATCATCATCATCATCATTTGAAATTAGTTTATCAAGAGATCATTATTTATTGTACAAGATGATTGCTATATTAAAGCAGTGTGAGTGCAATGGCATTTGTCCTCCTGCCATGAGCTCACCACTCCCATCTACAGACTTTTTTAAAGCAAATCTGAGTTAATAAAACCCTACTTGACAAAAACCAAAAGATTGAAGGAAATAAACCAGAAGGAAATTTGACAATTTTACCAAATTAAAAAAAAATCCAGGTTAGCGCCACCATATATTTTACTGAATTTCAAACATACGATTTCAGAAAGAGACAAACTCACCAAAAAATCTACGCAGAAAACAGTGAATCTAGAGCCATAGCAAAATGTTCTGCTGCTTGAAGGTTTGCCAGCTTCCATGCCTGGCTATCCTTACAGACAGCTTCACTGGTGTTTTTAGGGAATGCTGGCCCACCTTAACACTGTGCTAACTCTCTCAACGGAGAAATAACAACTTCAGGGACAACCATGCTAAAATGCTACCCAGGAAATTGATGTTTACCATCAGCCATTTTTCAGTGATGCCTCCTTGACAGGGTTTGAATGTTGCCCTTGCAGTGCAAGGCAAAGCTCTGGCCAGCTGGGATAACTACTTGCAAGGAGAAGAGATGAAAGGAAAACGTTAGAAATAAATAACTTCAGCCAAGTTCTTCTACACAGCACATTTTTGTTTATGGACATCTTTAGTAGGAGTTAGGTGTAACTTGAATTTTTGCATGTTATTGCAATAAATACATGAGAAGAACATTAGTTAGAGATACAGAACCTAGGAATGGTTTGCCAGAAACAAGCTAGTTTGTGCTGCCAAAAGAAAAATGAATTATAGTTGACAAATGTGTGTCATAAAATACAAGATAATTGTACTTGAAATAGAAATAAAATATGCAGGTCTTCAAAAACTGTCTGTTTGTACCATCCACGCATCCGCCTTGAGACAAAAAGCTTATACAGACGGAGAAAGTTCAGTAACCTTTTCAATCTTCTTCATTAGACTCCACCATCCACAGTCCCTAGGGTGAACTGCATCATCAAATCAATTGCACCAAAGCTTCCTCTGATTTATGAAAGGTCTCACCATGGAGTTTTCATATACTAGTTATTTAGGTACTGAAAGTCTTACCTGCAGATCCTCAAGTAATTACACACAGAGATCACGCAGAGCAGATTTTCAGCCAAGGGAGGCCACTATAGGAACAAAAGTCTTTTACGGCTGAAATCAGGCAGGTATTGCAGGTTTGTATTTTATAGGGTTGCATTAAGAACGGAGGCATGGGACTAGTGCAGAATGAGAGCTAAGGGACTTTCCCAGGGAGATATAAAAGGCATTTCCAGACGCATCACCATGATGAAAGCCTAGTGCAGGTTTTCCCTTTTCTACTGTCTATTCAGGTCTATTCTATCTTTTTGCTGCCCTGTGAAGGTAACATGCACACAGACATGCACATAGTAGTTCCTACAGATAATAGCAGCTTTCTACACGTGTGCTCTGTACAGAAAAAAATCAAACTTTTTTTGTATTTTTATTTTGAGATCCCAGAAAGCTGAGCAGTTTGCAGGAGCAACGTCTGCACTCCTGGTGCTAGGATTTGGGAGTGGATCCGCGTGGATGTTCCCAGTCATGGAGAACTGTGTCATGATGCTGTGGGTAAGCAATGTTCAGTGGGTGTTCTCAGGGCATTTGGGGTGAAGCAGGACAAGCTGGTGTCATTTATATGATTTCTCCTCCTTAATAAATTTTACTATCCATTTATACATATTTATACTTTGTTAGGAGCAAGGGCAATCAGAGAACTTTGCAAAACCTGCGCTTCAAACTCAGACCAACTGATCCCTGTGCTGAAGTTTGGGACTGCTGTGATGGCCACAGAAACCCAGCTCGCCCCAGAGAGACCCGAACTAATCCGCTCAGCTTTAGAATACCTGAGCGAGCTACATCTGTTACATTCTGACAAAGAAAAATAAAAAATAATAAAAATAAAAAATAAAAATTATTCAAATTAAAAAATAACCTACAAAACTGAGTTATAGGGAACTATATTTTATATAGGTTAAAATGTTACCAAAATACAGATGCAATTTTAATACAGAAAACTAGCTATGATTTTAAGTCCACTGCCATCTGAAAACAGAGAATTTGCAGTATTGCTAATGCGAGACCTTTCTGCAAACGCTGCTCTGCACTATGCTTTTCAAAATGAACCTGACTCATGTTAGTGTTTCTAACATAAAATATTCCACAGGCCATTAGTTTAGTCCCTAACTGTGATATTTATACCAAGATATATTATATAGGTTATAATTTCCTTGAGGGCCAAGCAGCTATATCTACTTTTGCTGGATGCCCTACAATTCAGATTTTTTTTCAAGTATTTATCTTTATGAAAGAGTCACTTAGTACATCGCAGCCATTATCACAATAAGACCCTACACCTGTTATCTTAGCTAAAAGTTACACAACATCAATTCCTCTGATTTACAAAGTACAGGAGGATGCATAATGAGGGATCAGGAGGAAAGGGAACATCAGATGACCCATCTGAAAATGCTAAAAGGTCTAAGGCTGCCTGCAGGTTGGCATCCTTGAGCGATGGCTTGACCAAAGGCAGGAAAAAAGAACACAGTGAGTGTTGAGTGTAGAGGGCAGAACATCTTTGTTTTAGCAGGTCCAAAAACACTTTTAAAATTTTTGAATTAGATTGTTCAGTGAAAAGTTACATAAGGGCAGATATAATGTGTCTCTCTCAATCCTCAATCCTCCTTATAAACTGAGAGATGGAGGCATTCTGAAGCAGTAAACCAGGACTTTGTTGGGCACTTGTGCTCCCACGGGCTGCTGTCTTCATCTGTATCCCCCAGCAGTTCCTTTTCCTAGTGTTATGAACCCGTCATCATTTCGAAGTTGAAATTTCCTATAGATTTAGGGTAGGATTTTCAAAGGATTGAGGCCCTAACTCCATTAGTATCTTTTCCATAAATCCTAATCCTAATAGCTCAATGGGACATTTCACTGATTGCTCTATCTTTGCTATTTCAAAAATATAGACAGCAGAGCTGGAGCCTGGGTTCATCTAACAGAAGAATTCAGAATAAAAATACACATCTGGCCACAAAGATTTGCTCTCAAAAATGACTGATGTTCTGATTTGTCACTGATACAAGTGCAATTTATCTTCCTTGGGGAAATAAGAATGACACACTGTTTTTCAACAGGTATGACTCACGAACCATTTTCTTCCCACAAACTTTTAGAAGTGAAATTACCATCAGATTTGGCAAGGAGTGCACTAGTTTTCCTACCACTTCCACTCTTGCAGTCCTAATGACTCACGTTTCCATGGGCTCACGCTGAGCGTGGCACCATGAGGCTCCCTGTCTCCCGCGGGACGCGGCAGCTCCTTGGTGGCCCATCTATTACCTGGTGTCAGAAAGCACCGTCTCCAGCAGCAGCCGCATCCATCAGCTGCCACAAGCGAGGGAATAAAGCAGCTGTTTCCAAATCTTTTTGAAATTATGTGTAATACACTCAAGTGAACCTCCCTTGCTCTCCCCTGGGATGTATTATAAATATTATGAATTTGTATTATTAATACTGCATGAGTGCTAGAATATTTATTGTAAATGTGGGGCCTTAACATTTGTACAACTCAAGTGTGTCTAGGGAGCCTCTCACTAAGTGCTGATATGCAACTACTTCTAGATATGTGTAAATATCACTGAACAAGATTGCACAACAGCGGAAGACAAAAAGTCACAAATGCCATATTACCCTACAGGGCTAATCCTGGCAAGTATGCAGATGTATTGCTGGCATCAAAGAGGAAATTTCAACAGGGTGTTAGGCAACTGGTCTAGCAAAAGTGTAATAGGACTGCTAATGAACAAGAGATCAATAGCCTTTTAGTTGCTCCACCTGAAGTGGTACAAAATGCTCCCTGAAACATGAAGTTTTCCAGGAAAAGATGTCAGCTACTCACTAATCAAAAGTACTTTGTGCAGCAGTGGTGTGCCGCGGAAATCATCCTTTAAGGAACTGCGCCTGATTTACTTGTGAATCAAATAGCACTCGGAGGCCAATGTGGTATTGCTGTAATAGGAGAAAGCAACAAGGGAGGACACCTACTGATATATTACTTTTCTATTTTATTAGCAACAGCTATGTTAAGCCAATTAAATTTCATAGAGCAGAGAACAGTTGTGCTGTTCCGGAGATTCCTGTGAAGGTTTAAAGCTAAAATTGAGTGTCTCTGACAGAAACGGTTAATTATAATTGTTCCTAATAAAGAGGGAGAATAAATGAAATCAGCATGTGAAGTTATTGCTGATGATTTAGCAGATCTCTTAATAAAGCTTTATTTATAAAAAGTGTTCTCCAAACCCACTCTAATGTTCCAGCAGAGCCAAAATGGCTCATCACAAAGAAGAATATTTTTCAATTTACAAAAATGCATCAAATTTTTATTTAGCTACAAAATTTCTGTCAAAACATTGCATTTCGTGTCTCCAGCTAGCACAGGCACTAAGGGGTTAGAAATGGCTGTTGTGGTACATTTTTATCATTTTGATGTAAAACAATGATAGGTCTGTTATGATTAATTTTGAAGCAGGTATACTTTCCCGACTCAGTTTAAAGTGTTCAAGAAACAGATCTATTATAGAGCAAAATTAACATAACTTGCCAAAGAAGTAGCTCACTACTTTAAAAATAATGCATTTTTAGGTTTTACTTTTAATACAAAAGAAAACTTGTTCTGTTTTCAGGAAAATTTCAACAAACAATGCAATATAGCTGTCCCCCTAGAGCTTTCATGGAAGACTCAAAGGAATGGATAGGAGAGGGAGAAGTTAGCCTGTCCCTTCTATATAACTGCCCAGCTGCCGGCAGTCTCACCAGTCTCACGCAGTCTGCATGTTGGCCGTATGGAGCCCCAGGTTTTCAGAGCCAGGGAAACCTCCGCAGCAGGAATTTGCCCCCACCAGCATTACAGACTTGATCTCCACCTTCTTCTGCTCACTTAGCTCCCTGGGCATCTTCCTTCCTTCATACACAATTATTATGACCTTTCGCTTGAGTCTATCAAACCAGATCAAACAGCCACATCGTGGTCACTCGGACCAACACAGCCTTGGCTACTTTGCCTTAACTTCCCAGCTCTTTCCCTCTGCAAAGGCCTTTTGCTTTCTTCCTATATTTATATATATAATATTAATTTATCTCTCTTTGGGGCTAATTTATTTATTTTGGTGATTAGTTATCTATTAACTCTTCCTGAAAATAATGCTACAACTTCACCAGAAGACTTCTTCGAAACATAAAGAGTTAACACTGCATACAAAATGCTATCTTTTTTTATCTTTTCCTGGGAAAAATATGCTAAGGGCAATATTCAGATATAATTCCTATTTGAAGCCCAGGATGTCAGTGGGGTTGTATGGAGCTATATAATTCTCTCTTTTTTTTTTCTCAAACTATCATAATCTTATTTTCCCTTCACAATCTCTTCACGCTGTAGTAGTATGAATGTAGTAGGTAGTAGTATGAGCTCTCCAAGTGCCACCTTCTGGGAGAATGCGTTTAACAATCTGCTTTTAAAATGGGTTCTTTTTATACACACGTTTGACACCTTAAAGCCGTGATATATAATTTAATACAAAAATATAAAATCAATAATAATTTTGTTCTAACTATAAAACAAGTCTAGCGCAGATCAATTTTCATAACATGCTTATAATCATTTAAACACCAACTGATGCTTGACAAAAACCTCCGAGAAGCATTCTGCTGCTTCTGACTCTGAGAAAGAGACGAATTCTAAGAAATAAAGACACTGTGTTCCGTAAAATGGGATTCTTCATTCTAGAGCACTCTTCCTCCATCCATTACTGCTTTATTATGATCATCATACAAGAAGCAATGGATTAGGAATTCAGAAAGAACAATTATGCTCTAGTATTCATGCAAGATTAGCAATTTTCAGTCTCCGCTTTCATAGTGCTATGGTCCTGAAGTTAAATAATCTTAAAAATGCAGGATGAGATGGCCCATATAAACCTTGCCAATTAGAATAGCCAGCGTTATGGAAATGACAGAAAGGTTCAGCCTTTGCAAGGGCTGCCAAGACCTGCTAACTGCAGCTCTTGTGTAGCTGAGTTTGACTGAAGAAAACGGAAGCTTTCGGGCTACATTCTGGGCAAAGCAGACCTGTCTGCATGGAGTTCTCGATCTGTTTTTATGAAAGAAGTAATCCTAGTACTAACTATATATGCAGTCAAATACACATTAGAAAGCGTGATGTTAAATTCACAGTCAGCGTTGAAGTAGACCACTTTGGGCTCTAACAGAGGGCCATCCCCTCGCTGGATCTGTTGTTCTTAACCTAGAGCCTAAGATTTCTAAGCAAGAGAAACAGTTGAGCCTTTTTTTGTGGCTGAAGCCTTCTTCACATCTTCAATCAGTTGAACTCAGTACATAGAGTACTGAGGAGGAGGAGGAAAACATGAGATGCAAGTAAAGTGGGTCCTTTCCATTGCAAAAGGAAAAGAACTAGCCTTTCTGCTTTCCACTATTCCTTTCCATAGGCAGCTATGATCTTTACAGCTTAATTTAAGAGTGATGCAACCCACAAGAAGTCAGAGCCTTATGAGGAAAGTAACTACCTTGTCTCTAACGTAAGCTGTCAGCAGTAGCAAAAAGTTCTAATGTTCCAAGACTAAATTCTACCAGAGCACAAAATACTCAACATGAATGAGACAACTGATCTTTATGGCGTACAAATCCAATGAGGACATAAATATAATTTTGAAGATCAGATTTCCTTGTGTCCTTAAAGGATACTTTGGAGAAATTAAAGCAAAAAGAAAGTCCTCCTTTCAGCCAACTTTTTTTAGTAAACTGTATGATAATCAGCATGTAAGACTGGCAAACAAACTACCTCAGCACTTAAACCTTTGCCATAGCACATATTCCTTCTCTACTACATTATTTCATTTTTATTTAATGTAATAAATGATCATTGCCTGAAGAATTGCTGTTTGATTTTGGATAAACTTGTGACTAAGAGCTAATTCAAGTTAAGAGCTAAACCAGACATTTGGGTATGTAATTAAGCAATATTCTTCCATTCCAGGCGAGGTTGGCAAGCTTAGTTCAAGAAAAGCCAATGTTTTGCACAAGTCACTGGACACCATCACACGCCAATGGAGGAAGGAAAGCTTCAGGAAACCAAGCAGGCTGCACTCCTCCTTTCCCACTGCTTCTAGAAACTTAGGATGTGATTCCCCATACTTCAATTTAAAAAATGGTAAAACTCCAACCCTCGAATGCATTATATTTATCTTTCCCTTGTAAATTGTATTTTGATTTACTTTGGGGGCCATAACACAATCAATGGCAGGATTCAGTTTTTATTTTGATCTTATTTAAGATTAAAACCTGCAGCGCCTTTTTAAATTAAGATCTTCAGCAGAGAAATCTTGCATTTGCAATGATGTCTAGTGACATAGATGTTACTTTACATTGACTTATATTCATAAAGAAAATATTAGTATCTCAGTATTACTGAGACAGAATACCCGTCCTAAAGAGGCAGCTCAGCAAGTTTCATTAACAATGACAGTTAATGAGTTCTTTATATTAACACATGAAATTGTTTTGTAGCTTCAAATAAAAACATTTTGGGGTGAGACTCAGAGTCCTCTGAGTTTGCAGGTTGCAGATTCAGAGTTTCAGTCCATATTTTGTTTCTCCCATCATTTTGGAATTATTTCTGAACTGCATAATTTTTCACCACATAGTTTTTTTGTTTTGTTTTGTTTTCCCCTAAATTTAGACATAACGGTGGTCTTTATTGTGAATGCTTTTTGATTTCTTTTTTTTCAGTAGAATCATAGTTTCATAGAGGATATTTGCTACAGCAAGCTAGATTAGTGGCAACACTAGTGCATTTTAATTATTTCTACTATGAAAAAGGTACTTAGAAAGGTATGTTTTTATTCTTTATCAGTTTTATCTTTTTCAGCTACATTCCATAATATTAAAATTAGAGGGTTTTTAGCATTTCTTGCATTTTTGCAGAGTTCAATTTTTGCAAAATAAAGCAAGAGGAAATGTACAGAACTGGGTGTTTTAAACCCATACCAATGACACTGGTAACATTTGAATGAATGCCAAAATTACTTTAAGAATGCCTGCGTTTCTCTTAAAACATGCCATACAGGAATTAAACATTTAAATACTGAGCCAATACCATTGTGTAATGTAACTTCCTGAGTTTTCCACATCTGACATTTTTCACACCTAACACAGTAACAAAGCTGACTCCAAGAGCAGCGTGCTGATAAGCCAGCAGTGGCAGACGAGCTCTCGCTGGAGACAGGGGCAATGTTTTCATTCAAACACTAGGAGCATGACCTAGACCCTTGATGAATATCATAACTCCCGGTGTACACAAAGCAAAACGGAAGGAGACTTAGTGGCTCAAATAATGACGTTCGTAAGCAAAACTTCCCAGCTGCTTCTGTTTTGGGGTGCTCAAGCCATACCTCTCTTTTTCTTGTTCCCTTTTAACCCTCCCATCAGTATCAGAAATCTTTTGCTTGCTGTATTCCGAGTTGAGTTGTCTGTTACTCCCCCACAGCTACAAAATTCCCCGCTGACCTTCACACCACATTGCTAGGATGGCATTGCTTCATTTTTCACACATAATCCGATTTCATTATACAGGTCTGAATTACTCATAATGAGAAGTTGAACTAATAACAAGGGGCACCACTGATGCCTCTTCCCTCTTCACTAAAAGACTGGAGTTTCGGTTATTATAAACGGAACTGCGGCCACACGCACATGTGTAGGAATCAACGTGGATTTAAGCTTTTCACTTTTCCTCCCGCCCTCTCTGTTCTCATTTTCTGAATGCAAAGTAATCACCGCAGTTTATTAGGGCTTGTTTGGGCTGAAAGGACTGGCGTGGCTGTGTTTCGGTGAGGATGCTGTGCTCGCGGTCCAGCAGCAGCCGTACGCGTCTGAATGCACAACTCTGCGTGAAAACACAGCACAAATCCCCAGTTCTGCCCCCACTGCGCGCCAGAGCCTGTGGGTGACAAAGTGCAGCCGGGAAAGCACATTTGCAGCCTGCGACAAAACAAACGTGATGATGGAGAAGACAGGAAGAAAGGAAGCAATTTTTAGAAAGGGTCTAAACCATTATTTACCCTGGCAGGAGAATGTGACTGACTTGCCATTTCATGGCTTTATTGATTAATAAGATTTGAGGATACAGCTTAGTAAGAGAAGTTTTTATTTTTATTTTATTTTATTTTATTTTATTTTATTAAATAACTTCAAAAGACGGTACACAGCTATTCAAAGTGGCTCATATTTACTTTGGGATTGAAATGAAGCCTTTGAGCATCAGGAACCCATTCCAGATGGAGTGAATGATGTATTTTGATTTTTAGACGTGCTATTGTACTTTTAGCACATCCTTTGGCAACAATTCAAGTTTTTATTAGTTTAAAAGTGGAATGATTTGCTTATCTGCTTCTGAACACACCAAAGCAGAAAAGCCACCGTTCCATATATGCTGCTGTGGGGAACTGGATGCTTACTGTTTTCTAAATACAAAATTAGGCTCCAAACCTGCCACCAAGCTCGAAGCAGCATACATTGCCAAGCCAATTGCAAGATCAGAGCCTGTATGTTATTCAAAATATATGGTTTCATTCATTTCCCTGAAAATAGAAGATAATTGTAAATTACTCCAAATTATTAAATAAATTATTTTCACATGAAATCCCTGACTGTGGTCAGATCTAGTCAGTGTGTATCTGTGTCAGAGAGAAGATTTGATTAACGTCTCAAGGGACTGAGGAACCAGCTAGGTCTACAAGAAAACAGACCAGTTTAGTTCCATACAAGCTGTAACCACGAGTATTTTGAGGAATGTACTGAGCAAGGGCTAACTCTAATGGCACTGCCATTGCTGGCGCTGCCCTGTAGAGTCACCCTGGTGTGAAACTGAAGCAAGAGGAAAACAAGTGGCATTTTCTTTCTTCCAGCTCTTCGCAGCTTCTATTATTTCTTTCATGTCATATACTGGAAAGCACTCTCTTTTTCTCCACAACACTTTCATTAAAAGAGAAATAAAAAATACTAGGAACTCAAAGCTCACAAGAAAATAAAGGATGAAAATAAAAGATTTCAAGAATTAAGCTCTCCCCCCTCCCCCCTGCCATCTCTCCTTCTAGAAATGTCCTGGTTAGGAGTTCAAAGAACTTTGTTTCCCTTATAAGTTAGGCTGGAATAAAATGCCATGCCAGAGATATGAAGAAGCCCAGTTTTTAAACTACATGTATAATTTAAATTGGCAATTTTAGGAGAAACTGGATACTTAAGAAAAATACCAGTTCCTTCAATATCCTCAGCACTTTCCAAGTTTGCAATTTTTCCTAACGAACTGGATCTTCAGCAATCAAACCCTGACAAACATGCTACATTTCACACCTGCTGGATTTAGACACTGAGCACAATTTTCAAAATTTTCTTGGAATGTGCTCAGCACTTGACAGAAGCACTGAGGTCCTGATCAAGGTATGTTACATGGAAAAAAGGAACACTAGCCCTAAGCTGTAATGTGGGACTTATCATCACTGAGACATTACCAGCTATGTTAAAATTCTCATTTTACACTTGGGAAAATGAATGTACACAAGGTAATATTTTTTATCATCATGTGTCCCAACACAGCACTGCAATCACTAGGCATCCCTGTATTCCCCTTTTTAAGCAGACCCATTTCATGCTTCCAATATGGCAAAAAAGTGAAGGCAACCAGGATACAAAAAAGATCTAAAAACTCCCCATGTATTGCCATAAAAACAGGGGCACATTTCTGCTCTGCAAGATGACAAAGAACTAACAAAAACATCTGTCAAAGAATAGCTATGGACATGTGGAAGTTTCTTTGTATTAAGCTGAGGTGAAAAAAGAAATACCAAAATGGCTGTGTCTCCTGGTCATGCTACATTCAAAACCTGATCATTTTATACAAAAAATGACCATTTCTATCTGAAGTTTAAAACAGTCTATTTATAGACTTATTACGGGTCTACACTGATTTTTAAACAAATAATATTTAAAAGTTTAAAAAGAAAGTTGCTTCTAGAGTTAGGAATTTTCTGAAGTAGTAAATCTGTAGCAGGAAGCTCATCAGCTGCTCCAGGGACATTACAAGAGCTGTTACTTGTAAGAGTCCCCTGTAACCAGCATTAGAATTTCAGCCACTGGTCACTATTGAGTCCTTTGGGAAATACCATGAGCAGCAGAGATAAATAGAGGTATTTAGAAGCCAGGGATTTGAGTTATGCACTAATTATGAAATTTGGTTTTGTTTCTGAATCTAACCATGAAAACAAAGCCCTGTGCAGGCTGCATCATTATGATACCCACTAGTGGCATAGAAGCAAGCTGCACATTCACTCTGATTTTGCAAGCGTTGCATCGCGTCATCAAGATCTCTGAGATTTCCCCAAAGATACAAGAGCATCCTAGAAGAAATCCTCACAGCTCATTCAGCATTTTTCTCCTGTGCAGTTTATTAGAGTCTTATGTATTCTTTTAAAAACAACAAAACCAAAGCATATGGTCAATTTACCCTTACACACTTGTATGCCATAATACTAGGTAAAAACTTCGGTCTCAGCTGTAGTTAGTGGGGCCTAGAAAGGTGATATTTAAGACTTTTCTGGAAAAAAAAAAAAAAAAAGCCCAGACAACTATCTGGCATTTCTCCATTCCTACTCTTCTTATCCTTCAACAACCTGGGAACTGGCAATTCCAAATCATTTGTAGGTTCAATAATCGTTGTTTGCACTGCACATGCTGAGGAGCCAGCCACTATTTAGAATGGCTCTTGTTAAATATGGTTATAACCTGCCTCATTTATGGGGTTATCTCATTATGTGTCTTTGGAAATTTGGCTGTTGTGCTATTAGATGCCTGTTAATGTATTAACTAGATTACTGTTGTGCATTAAAGCCACCCAATTTTGACTATTTGAATGTTAAAATAACGAGTGGTTTCTGTTTATTTCATAGCTGATTAGAAATCTGTCTTTTGCAGGGGAGCAGTATTTACAGGGCATTCATGTAGCAGACAGGCAGTGTAATCTTCTTTCTCTGCAGCTGACAGCACACAGAGATGTTCAATGTAAAACTCAATGATGTACAAAGAATTTGACTGCTATGAGATAACCGGTCCTTTTCTTAACCCTCTCTCCTGATGGATTGTGGGAGGCAGGCAAAATAAGGATCTGCTACCAGGCTGATAAGTCATTTCTGTTCTCTAAAATAGGAAAGCAGGGCAATATTAAAGGTGAAACCTTTTATAAATATAGCCCTGTGTAGAAGGAGATGGGCAAAAGGTTACATGTGATGTTTGGGTACCTATTAAGAGAAGCAGGAATACAAAACTGAGCAGATGGAAATATGCGTTTGTACATGCCTATTAATTTTGAGGAAAACTTCTAAGGAATCTTAGCCAACATATTCAAATATGACTAATAAAAATCAGGCTAAGTTTACAGTTAAGCACTTAAATAAATCTCTTTATTTTCAGAAGATATCTGAGAATAAAATGTAAAATGTATTTGCCTAACTTTAGTCATCTTATCTTGAAATTGTAGCAAACTTCCAACATTTAGAAGACACGAGTCCAAAGAGGAATCAAAGATTTAGGGAAAATATTCATTCATAGGCAAGAATGTCCTTTTTGCATGCTTTTATAGGCATGCAACCCATGTTCCAAACTTTTACAAATGATAAATTTCTTCAGACTGTCTTAGGGATGGCTGTAGCTGTCATGTAGTGAATCTGATGGGATGATTCAACCATACTTCCCCATACAGTTACTGCTACTAATGCCACTATATTTCTTTGTGGAGGATGGCAATATTCTGTCAATTTTCTCCTTTTAGATAAAATTTGTAATGCTGGTATGTGCCGTTCTCACTAAGACTTATCAGCATTACTGAGATCATGTTTTCCCAGAAAGCCTTATGTATGCAAACATATATATGTGTGTGCATGTGAACATGTAAATAGTGCATGTTTGTGTGTATATATATACATGTGAAAAAAATTGCATATATTAACTTATATTGCAAGATACAGCCTTGGAAGAATCCTTGCTTTAAATCATTAAAAAAACACCTTAGAAGTGTTTATTTCAACATAACAAATGAAAGAAACAACAGCAAGTACGGTAAGTGGTGTGCTTGGAGAGCTGCCTCCAGGAACTGCTGAAAAATTTTTTGGAACCTCTTCTCCCTGTGTGCTCACCAATGGATGGGGAGAGCTCAAGTACCATAACAAGCAGTCACAAAAACAAAGGTAGGCCCTGTTCTTAGGTAAAATTAAATGTAGCTAATAACAAGGTATTTTTATAAAAATACTTTTAAAATAATTACTTTAGCACATATTGTGTTTCTGCATTTCTGTTATCTGCAATGTAAAAGCTAACTTATCATATTACTTAATTCTAAGTCCCATTGGCTTCCTGCTTCATTTGCTCCTCTCTCTGAGTTGGTAGCACAGAGAAATAGTCCTCTAAAAACTTATTTTCCAATGTAAATCTTATTAAAAAGTCATCAAAACAGTTCTCTGTGGTGGATTTTGAGAGAAGCCTGTTCTGACAAAACCTATATATTTTAGATCTAACACTTCTTCTTAGGTGCATTGATTAAAAGGAGCAACTTCCTCAGACACATTTTCTTCTCCACGGGAGCCAGGGTTTGTTTCAGTTTCCAGCTTCCCTGGAAGCAGCAGACATCAAACCTTTGCCCTTGAAATTATAGGCTGCACTGGCAGTTTCTGAAGGACGTGGGGGAATTTTATTTGCATGTTTTCTGCTTCTGGTACTCCATTGCTGCCTTTGCGCCAGCCCAACCTGGAGCTATGAAGAGGATCCATGAGCCTGAATAACTACAATTTGACTGAGTCAGACCTGAGAAGACTTTTATTGGATATTTAAAGATATCCAGGTTCTTAGTTAAAATAAATATACCTATGGCCATCCTGTAATTGTTTTCAAAGAAGTGCTTTAAATATGCCTTTCAGTTCTTTTTTTCTTTATTCCAGTTCCATGTATTGCACCTACCTCTTCAGATAATCAGCATAAAGTGGCAACCAAATCTAAAATTTTCTTCAGACCTTTGAGAAAAGCATCTCCCCATTGCCTTTCTCCAAGAGGAGGACCAACCACAGCCTGACCGCCTTGGCCAAGCGGCTGAAAGGACATTTCCTGCTGCTCCTCAGTGCCTAAAAGCCAAGGAAACCCTCAAGTCAAAACCCGCTCAGAAGTGGACGCAGTTGTGCCTGTTCGTGCCCATCCTGATGGATACACTACATGCACCACGGAAATGTATGAAATATTAAGAATGCAGTGACAAGCACTCAAAAATTAGGGAATACCAGAATTCATCCAGCTCATGAATATGCATTTTGATACTGGCATTAATTACACGATCACAAACTGCTTTTTCACAACGTCCTCAGGTGGTGTTCCCTGAATGAGCAACTACTGAATATTTTATTTTCACTGTTTAGTTCTTGCCCTGAGCCTCAGGGAGAAAGTGAGAGAAGGGACCTTACATTATCCATGAGGCCAGGGCATTCGCGGGAACAACTGCTGTGACGGCGCCGAACATGCTCTCGGGTTGCTCAATTGTGGTAACTTTTCTATAAACTACCCAATTAATTGCCTTCTCGGAAAGTATCATCTAAATAAATTCACTTATTATTGGTAATATTCAGCCTAAAAGATTTTTTGTAAGGAAATAAATTGGACTCAACAAGTGAAGGATTGATTTATTTATAAGAAAATGCAAAGTAGGTCTTCTTCCATATTGGTAGATGGTGCTGCCAGCTTTCCCTATGCATTAAATATCTTAAATCTTTTGTTTTTATTTATTCCCTTCAGTTAAACCCAAATGCTACGATATAGGCATAGTCCGATCTCCGGCAGGCAGATGAAATTAATTTTGGGGAATAAGCAGTAATTAGTAGATGTATTTTCCTCTGCAACCCTTAGACTTTCCAAATGGGGGCATACAGCTCTTCCTGTCCAATGATTATGGGAAAGAATTATTATGTGGCAACAGTTTATTAAAAAAAGTTTATAAAACAGTCAAAAGTAAAAGGAAAGATAAAATTGTGATGGCTTGAAAATAGTAAATACTGAATGCCTGATTTTGAAGGCTTAGAACTGTCCTTTGGAATGTAAAACTGAGGAGTAAAGGGACTCAGATGGAGTTCAGCTTGATTTGCAGTGAGCAGGTCATTAGTAAAAGAAAAATAGCATCCTAAATTGCTTTAGCTCGTCTCAGCACTTGATGCTTGGCTCTTGCACACAAGCAGCGGAGCTGGAAGCAGGCCTTCCTGTCTTGTAAAAAATTAAGGGTTTTCAAAAATTGATTTGTGTTAATCAGATTGAACATGACAATCTGAATTTTCCCGTATAGCAAACCTTAATAAATTGTTTATCATCATAAATATTTTTTTAAAAAATCTGTTACAGCAATTCATTGCTGTTTTGGCCATGTTTCTATTTATAAAACACTTCTTTTGAAATTTCAGAAAAAGATGGTCGCACAGTTCTGAAAACATCTCCCTATTTGCAGCTCAACAACAGTGGCACAATCACAATCAAAGGTGATTTAACAGGAATTCTACGGCAAATGATTCTTTGAAACTGACCATTTTCCACTGTAGAAGTTTTTAAAATGACATTTTTCCTAGGAAAATTTAAGAAGGAAATTAGAAATTAGGATCATTATTGTTGGAAAAGACCTTGAAGTTCATGAAGTCCAACTGTAAATCCATCACCGAGTCCCTAAGTCAAAACAGGAATTAGGGCAGAGTATTTTCATTTGTGGCAGTATACCGAGGCTTGTGAAGCAATCAGCAGTGCCCTACAAGTCCGATTTAATTAGGACTATAGGAATGCCCAAGAGCCCCAAAACCTTCTTGTTTAACACGGATCTTTTCCAATCTACCCCTCCAGCAAGTGTATATTCATCAGCCCTGTTAGAAGTAAGACCTGCAAAACAGTGTGGACTGCTATATACAGAGATGACGTGATGATTGCTTTCGTTTGAGAATAACCTGCGTGCAAGACCGTAGCTGTGTAATCCCGACACAGCCTGCAACCCTGCAAACACAGCCCTGCACAAAACCAATCCAACACTGCGGCGTGGCCTCAGCGCTTCGGCGTGCGGCCTCAGCTTAATTAACAGGCAGCCCTTCTGCTTTGGTGGGCCACCCCTCAGCACCGGCACACGCTCGTTTGCTTTTGGAGAAGCAGCCACGAGATTGACAAGCACATGGGAGAAAATTACCCCCCTCCAGCCCGAAGAAGGTGTCCTCTCAAGGTCGCGTTCAGCCACACGGCATGAGCTGTGTGCTAAGTCTGCAGCAATTTACCTGGCCTCTGGATAAACACACTCCATCCATTCCCGCTGAAGCTCTAACACCAGCTCCTCCTCCTTTTCCTCCTTCATCTCAATTATCAAATTCACTGCAAAGTTTCAAGGGGGAAGGGAATTCACAGAGGTTATTCTGCGACTCACATCAAAATGCATTTTTAAGCACTGCTGAACTCACTGCAGATGCCACGCACCAGACAAAGCAACACAGAAGGCCCACAGTAATGTGCTAATTCCATTGCTAGAAGAAAGGGAGAAGACTTCAATCAATCCTGAAATTAATTTTGCATTTAAAAATGTAACAGCCTCTGCACTGCATAGAGTGTCAATTCTTTTATCATGATTACTTGTTACGTGTCAAACCATTTAGCCTCACCTCCTGTTGTGCTGTGATTGAGTTCATGGCAGCAAACATACTGGTCATAAAAACAATGAAAGTTTGAATGCTGCCCTAAATATTTGTGTCACCAAAGCTGAATAATCAAATGCACATTATGATTTTTTTGTCAGCAACTTAAATTTAGTTCAGTTTAATTGATTGCTGATGTCTTATCATTTTTTTTCTTTTGCAAAGAAAAAGGATTCTAGCACAAACAAGTGGTAAGGAGAACTGAGTTAACTTGCTGTAGATGTAAGAATGGTTGAGAACTTTTTTTACATAAGCACAAAAATCTTTCCCCAAATCCTTCTCTTTTTCTCCTACTATCCTTCTTCTTACTTTAAGTTTCTAGATCCAACAGTAGCTTCAGACTTTTAAAACATTTTTATTGAACAAGAAACCATTCCAAGTTTCAAAGACTTGATGTGTTCATTGCATGAATGAACTTGCTTCTTTTAGACAGTTGTCAGTGGATGAAAATCTGAAAAGACTACTTGGACCTACTTGGAGCTTCCCGTGGGGTGATTGTGCCAGTCTATGGGCAGTGTGTCCCAGGGGCAGAAGTGCTACTCAAAGGGAGTGTAGTGAAAAAAGAGGCAAAGCTTCAGCTCCTCAACTCCTCTTCCATGCTCACTAGCACTGGAAAGGGGATGTGTGGCCCATGGATAAAGGAAGCCAGAGAGCTGGCCATGGTAGTGTATACTGATGTGTCCATCAGCTGTGACCATCAAATCATGAATGCTGCTGAGCTCTGCGGCAAGAGTGTTCCTGTCTCCTTCCACAGTTCAGTGCATACAGAAGGCATAAAAGAAGGTTTTTACACAGGGAAAAGTTCACTACTGAAGCAGCCAAAGCAGTCAACATCTTCTTGCTGGACAATGTGATGGTCCAGCATATTTGAACACACTAGTGATCTACCTACAATGAACATGTTCACAAAAGCAGTACCCACGGGACCCTATGAACTAAATTTCTCTTG
>JAWLRI010000159.1:379087-403939 GCA_034781795.1 Crypturellus tataupa
CATGGTCTCATGGATTCATTTTGCTGAAACTCTGCCTCTTTGCATGGACCAATTAAATACTAATTGGGCCTGAGAGTGAGCACAACGCTGTATCTTAGCATTCCCCAGGGAGAGATTCCCATCTCTGCTCTGGTGATGCTGAAGCAGTGGGTATAAAGTATTTACTGGAACAAAGGCTTGACAACATGCAGCTCCATGCACAGTCCAAAGGGACAAAACTCATGGGTAAAATTCGTGGTAGGTAAAGGAGAGATTTGAATCTGCATCTTGCTGCCTGGAGGGCAGGAAAAGTCAGGACACACTCCGCAGAGGAAGAGTTTTATTTATACAAGATGTTTGTGTGTCATGGGCTGCTTTCTATGACACACAACCTGCAAGGAACAATTTTTTTTTTTCCTGGGAAGCCTTTCTAATTACTGTACTGAGGCTGGAAAGCTCAGAACTCATTGTCATAAACAGCCAGGATTAAGGCTACCTATTCCAATTGGTCTTGATGTGTGCCTATGTTTTAAACTTGTGTTTTTTCGGAAGAGTCCAGAAAACTCATGGCACAGAGTGGCCAGTTTACCATTGCTGAGGAGTTGTGCAGTGTTCTGTTGAGTGTATTCACCTTTGGCCCTTGGCTTCATTTACAGCACATTATTCAAAACCTTCTGTCATGATAGACATCAACTCTGAGGATAGATTAATAATTTTCAATATTTTCTCTTCCTTTGATACTCATTATTCTAGTACCCAAACACTCCAAAATGTTAATGAATTTCATATCCTGCTTATGAAACAAGTGGGCATTATTCCCTCTTTAAAGAAGGAGATTTGAGACACAGATTAGTTTATGTCAAAAAGTATTCATTAGCTGTGGCTGCAGTTTGAGATGCCGGTGACTACATTCTGTAGCACTTCATTTATTCATGCCCGCTCTCCAATTCATACCTTGCTTCATCGGTGCTCACCAACCCTATGGGTCAGGCCCTACAAATAGCGACTCGTGTATCTAGAAAATGAGAAAGAGCAATAACCCAAAATGCAAAATGACAAAACTGGTGCAAAGGAATTGTCAAACTACATGTTAAGGACTCACTGGTAAAAACAAGAAAGAATTATTTTGTTTTAACCAGATCCTCCTGTCTCATTCACTCCACATTTTATGACTTATATGACAAATAAGGTAGTGGCCTCTTGATCCTTTGCTTACTGCAGAATCTTAGTTCATTCATTGCCAGATCTGGCTTTTGGTGTATAAGAAAGGCAGCAGGACTCTGTAATTAACAATTCCATCTTAACACACATAGATAAGCAGGACAAAATAAGGAGAAACAGATAATATAACTCAGAATTTTCTTATTTTAAGTGTTGAAGTTTACCATCATATTCTCTCAGAGTAAGGAACAATTTCCACAAGATTTTGGTTTTTAAAGAAACATTTACCCTCTGGTCTGAAATTTCAATGTGTTTCTATATGAGCAGCAACAGAACTCATCACAGAACCCTAATATCCTTCATCCAGAACTCCACCATTGCAGTTGGTGGTGTAAAGCAATAGTAACAAAAGAGAGGGGAAATGTGTCTGGGGGTTCCATATGCCAGTGCTGCTATAGAAGGCCTCGCATAGAAAAGCTTGGTTCAGTGCGTACTGCAGAGGGAGTGACTCTGTGCAAGTCTTTTGAGTACTTTTCCGAACTGGAACTCTGTTTTCGCCAGTGCCCTGTTCCTCACCCACCCAGTGCCAGACTCCTGTCCTATGAATCTGCACTCTTGGTACCCCCTTGGCAGTACCTTCTCCAACCAGCACTTGTGCGGATCCAGCCGTGCCTCACCCCTGGCTAATGCTGATGCAGCCTAATTTGACCAAGATTATCTGGATTTCCACAGGAAGAGCAAAAGGCAAATTCTTGTCACAGGGTTTCACAGGGATACCTCCCATCAGCTCTGGGCAGAGGTAAGGGGTAGATGCTAGGACATTTGAAAGAAAAAGCACCACAACTTTTTGACACTGGTTTAAGGCTAATTTTCTGCAGAGAAAACTCAGGAATCACAGAGTTGTCTGTGTTAAAATTTTCCTAAGAAAAATTCAGACAGATGATGCTAGAAATTTTCAAATGATTAAAGTTTGCAACTCGGTTTACCTTGGGAAGTGCCAAGAAACTTTTGTAATGCTGTACAGCCTGTCTCCAGTTCTGAGCTATAAACAAAATATTGAAGAAAAAAATCTTAACTGTCTGTATATGGGTCACTTCTTCATCATACCTTGAATGTTACCATGAATGAAGAGTCTGTACATCCAGCAGAAGGGCCTTTATCTTCCAGACATAAAACAGCATACAAATGTATCCTCTATCCTGCTTCCAAATGCAAAAAAGCGTAAAAATGTCTTCAAAAAGAAGAGCGAAAACTCAACATAAGCATACAGGCTACATTTCAGGGCCATGTTTTGTATTGTTCATGTTCAGCTGAATTTATTTTGGAGTTCAGATTGTTATAATACTTTTCTGTGAGGCTATCAGAGAGGGCAGAGACAGCCAGCTGGGCGATAGCATTACCCTGTCTTCTCCCAGCATAGAATAACAAAAAAGTGGTCATGACTTTGGGGGGACCCAGATACCAGCCTGGCCTCTGGTGTGAATGCCATCAGGGATCTATAACTTTTAGTTAAAAATGGGTGTAAATCTTCCTGCCTATTTATTGGCTATGCTTTCTGGGTTGTCTCTTTTAAATTAAGGCTGCGATTAACTTTGATGTGTCTATCACCACTAGATCACAGGCTTACTTATCCAGGACTGCTGGGAAGCTGAAATGCACTAATGACAGTCTAGAAATGCAGAAAACATTAAAGGAAAAAAATTAAGGTCCCAATAAGATAACATAACATAAAAGCCTACTTCTGAGATTCCCATGTACACCTCAAACACCCATTCAAAGACAGAGACAAACCTTAAACATCAATGTTGCTAAATAGTCTGTCAGCTGTTGATTACCATTTGTATCATGAATACGATGTGAATTGAAATAATCCAACATTTTGGATCATTACAAACGTTTGATAATGAAGACATAACCTAATTAAATTTTACGTCTTTTAACTTTTTAAGAACTTATCCAAGCAACGATCTGTAACTTTAAATGATTTTTGTGCAAAAATTCAAAAAAGCAACATGGATCTATAAAAGCCTTTGCCTTTCATGGAACATCTATCCCTGACTGACTGCAGCAAAACACAAACTAGGTTAACAATGAGTTATTTTAATAGCTCCAAGAGCGGTTTTATCTGGAAAACAGTAAAAAAAAAGTAAGAAAGAAGGAAAGAAAGAAAGAAAGCCATTACCATTAGGTATTTAGTGTCTCAAAAGTGATACAAAGATAATGATATGATTATTATTCCATAAGAGATGGATTTTTTTTCTAATTTTCTACACTAGTTCTAAATCTTGTTATTTTAGTCAGGCAGCCTCATGGAATTTCCGAAGATGTAAGGCAGGAGTTCCACCTCCACAGCCTCCCACTCTAAATCTGATTTAGTGCTACAAACTGGAGCCAGGTGTTTGGGGAAAGAAAATCAGTCTTGTTCTGAAAAAGCTCTGTGCGCTTAAGAAAATCAGTCCTGTTCTCAGGAAAAAAAATACTCATAAAGAATGCTTCCCCCAACACTGTAATTGTACTTTCAAATGTGTTTGGAATATCTTCTTTTATGTTTTCCACTGATTGTGCTGATGCTAGCACAAGGTGCAGAAGAATGCTGTGTTATTGCAAACAACTTTAATTTTGATGTATATAATTCATTTTTAATAAGGACAACTACATATTTTTCCTTAGAAATGTATTTAAAAGAGCCTGTAATGAACTGCATTCTACAAAGCAAGGCTATTTATAGGTAAAAACAAAAATCCAAGTATGCTGTTTTCAAAGAAATTGCTTTAGCAGGTGCATACTAAAAAACTGAGCCTGTTTGTGCACAAAAGCCTATAGATTTTTACTGGTTATTCAGAAACTTGATGTGCATGTAGGTGGATTTAAAAGCAGCAAGTATACAATATTTCCATATCAAACAAACCTTGATATATAAGAATGCTCCTGCAAAATGTAAAAGAGCAACTACTTTTCCTATAAATAGAGATCCTGTCTTCAGAAACAAGTTTTCAAGATTATTGAAAGCAGAGACAAGAGACAAAGTCTCTCAAATGAGATGCCAAACTTTTAGCAGCTTAGAGACTTTTCAGTCCTGCCACTTTTAAGACTGTCCCAGTATTCCCCAGAACTCACACCCACTTCACACACAGCTCCAGAGTATATGCTGAGACCTCTACTCCTTGTGTTCACAACATTTGTGGAGGTTGTAATGTAGGATACTGTGGTTTATGGCTTG
This sequence comes from Crypturellus tataupa, assembly GCA_034781795.1. Classification (NCBI taxonomy): domain Eukaryota; kingdom Metazoa; phylum Chordata; class Aves; order Tinamiformes; family Tinamidae; genus Crypturellus; species Crypturellus tataupa. The sequence goes on from JAWLRI010000159.1 coordinate 383,448, forward strand.
CAGCAGTATCGGTTCCTTCTTACTGATCCCAACAACCAGTCAATCTTCTTACTTATGCTTAAAAAATAATGTTTTAGTTAAAGTTTGTACAGTTTGTGCTTTGAGGCAAGTCTCTGATCTCCACAGAGTATAATGGAGGTTAGACCATAATGGAACGGGTAGACATCAGAAGTTGTTTGCCTTAACCCGAATGTGAAGTTCAGCTTGGTCTTCTTGAAGGAAGATCAGCTATAGGCATACCACCACTGTGTGACTCTCATACCTGTGAGGGCCTGTCGTCTGTAGCCAGAGGAGAGATGGTGGTGGATTTACTATTGTCATTGCTATTAACCAGTACTAAGAAAAGATTAAGGTGACCATAATGGTGTTGGAATGAGGAGTTTTGTGTTATATGCTTCTTTACCAGCAGCACAAGCTATTAGTGTTCTTGGACAGAGCAGGCATGGTCCGAGGATTTTAGGAATGAAGGCCGATACACATAGAAACTTTGCATTACAGCATATCCTCCTGAACGTCATCTCCACTGCTCCTCAGTGATGGTTAGAATTTTATCCTCTAATGAGGATGAAATATTGAATGTGAACTTTGGGGAAAAAAACCTTTTGCAAGGCCATGGGATAAAGGGCTGAGGTAACACACTCAGTGGTCTGTTTCTTGCAATGGAAATAAGAATGCTGCAGCAAAAAAAGAGAAAGGACTGTTGGAAGAGCAGTCAGGCTGGTCATCTTGCCCATCTTCACAATCAAGGAAATTAGGGCTTGCAGACTGATACTTTCATGCTACTTATCCTGACCTTCCACATTATAGCAACTCTAGAGTGTACTCCAGGATCTTCCAGGCTTTGCTCCCCATTGATCGATGCCTGCCCTTGGTCATGCCATACTTGCTGCCAATTCGTTGGCAGAAAGACAGTAGAAGATATATGAGGCCAGCTAAAATTCAGTCCCCCCCGTTGAGGGACTCTCTGAGTGAGAGAAGTGGATGATAGGTCTGTGATGGCCTTCAGCATTCATAATAACTGGACTGATATCAGAAAAACAGAATATACAAATAAAATATTGTATGATGACTATTATGGGTTAAACTCTTTAAAAAAAAAAAAAAGAAGAATTAATGTACATATTTGGCCTGTAGCCTGATGTGTATTTTATGTTGTGCTTTCTGTAATAAAAGGATTTTTTTTAGGTTGATCCAAGGGAGTTGTATTTTGCAAAGTGGCTCATACTGTTACTGTACTTTACCCCATGCTAATGGACTTCTCTGCTGCAGCAGTTCTAATCCATTTGGGTTGCTATGGATGGCTACATTTCTGAAAACTGGAGATAGCTTTGTTCCCAATTCAAACATGGATTTGAAGGAACATCAGTGATGGGTGAACTGACATCCTGGAGGTGCAGCTACAGAATCCAAACATTTGTTTACTTGAACCTCCTGAGCTTACAGAGTGGTACCGCAAAAGACTTTGGAAAAGAAAAACCTCTTTCAGCATTTCATGTGTGCAAGAGAATAAAAGTGCATAGTTCAAATATCTATTTGAATATTACTAAAGTTATGTTAAAGCTTTGAGTTACGGTCAGTCTGGAACGGTTACTGGGTTATACATTCATGTTTCTGTTAATACAAGGCTGGAGGGTCAAATCTGAGCTGAAAGAAAGCTTTGTTTCTGTCACAATAAGAATAGGAAATACATGGACACACACAGAGATGCTTCACTGTCTAGGCCTTTGAACAGTCCTGACACCGATGTTCTCCCATTTGGCATCAAGTATCATGAAAACTCATTTTTTCCTTTTTTAAGAATTGTTCTTTCTGAAGCAGACTGTTACTCTGATATTCAAATCACTGGGGATAATGGCTGTCACAGGAAAGGATCTATAAAAAATCTGCTTTTCTACATGTACCAAATCAACTATTGATTTATTTTTTCGTCAGGATTTGACAATCTTTAATGCCTATGAACATTTTGTCCAAAAGTGCTCTGTAGCTATAATCAGAATTCTGTAATACCATTTGATTTAAAGTAACAGATGCTGCAAATGAAGTAAGTCCATTGACTTTTAAGCATATTAATTAAGGAATGAAGTCATAAATTTAACTCAGAGTGCCCCAAGAGAAAAAGGGATGGCCATCCCATACCTGTGCCATGACCACAGCCTTCTGAAGGACTCATGATGACTTGGACACGTTTGGTAAGAGGAAGCAGAACTAGTTAAAAAAAAATCTTCCAAGTATCTTTCAGGAAAATTTTGATCGTCTCTTTAAGAAAATCACATTTTCCCTCCTGCCAACAAAAGGTTCATATGAGAGTAAGCCATAAGTATGGCTTTCCCCTGCCTCTGCTTTCCCTCAAATCGCTCACAAAATCTTCCTTCTTCAGAAATAGCAGACAAGTAATTTTTGCCAAAGATAAGATACAGAAAAGATATGCTACTTCTTTTCTCTGATTTTTTCTTTCTATCTTTTTTTCCCCTTTAAAGCTCACTGCAACATTTGGTAAGGCCTTACCTCATTACTTCCTCTGAGTACAACTTTTCTAGACTGGTTGAAAGCAGAGGAGTGCAATTACAAAAAAAAGCAGTTATTAAAAGGAAATATTTATGCTTTGAGCTGGATGTTAGTCTAATAGGGCCTCAAAAGAAGGCTGGTGTGGCACAAAAAGACATTCATCTTTTGGGATTGGGAATTTTTTTCAAACAATTAATATTGTTTACTCAATATAAAAGGCAAAATATGCAGACTGTGGATTTAAAAAGAAATTCCAAAGGGCTGTAAGGCATATTCTTTTGGAAAGGTATCTGGTTGGTGAAATCTCTAAAAGCTATAATCAGCAGTAGAGAAAGGAGGTGGCTGTGCTGGACAGTCCACATCCATCGCTGACCTTGCCAGGCCAGTGGCAGCCCCGTTCCCAGGGTCTTTGTATTCCCTGGACTGACAGACTTTGCTGCTGTCTCATGTATTATTCAATAAAAATCAGAACAATGAATGAAATAGCCTTAAAAATCTTCTAAAAGGGAAAACCAGGTCAGAAAAATAAAGGTTAATCAGAGAACCCAATATTTTTTCCTACAATTTATAAAAGAAATTGCAGTTTTTATAGAGCTGGAGGTGTCCTTACTTGTTATTACAGGAACACCTTCAATTTTGCCCATTTCTCCATGCTGGCTTGCTGTCCGCAGGGTGCTTGTAGAACAGCATATGGCACACTGTGGACATTTTTTCTTTTCGTACTAGAGAGCCATAGTACCGCTTTGGTAAGCAAACATTTTAAAGCTCAACAGAGAAAGAATGGGAGTTTATTTTCAATGGTGCTCCAATTAGAGCTACTCTGAAACTCCCAGAGTCTTTCCATTCTCTGGCTTGACATAGCTGTCAGGAAATTGGAAGTGTACACTCATTTAAATCGATAGCAGATTGTCCTAAAACACAATATACTACACACTGTACTATTTTCTGCAAGAAGGTCTATGAGTCAGTTTTATGTTTCCTTTACATAAAGGTGTTTTTAAAATTAATTTTCATGTAGGCATCTTGTCTGGTGTTGATTGATTATTAAATGCAATTGCTTTTGCACTGCACAGATGATGAGGAGTATGCGCACCAATTCCATGAAAATATTTGATATACCAAGTACACAAATACATCTACAAAGGGAAACACATACCGAGATCTACAGCAGTTTTTGAAGCATATACAGTGTGGAGACTGAAAAACATTTTATTTTTAATCTAGCTTCGCTTTTCTGTGTTTTGTGCAATGCTTTCATCTATAAATATCTAAAAAGAGTCGACATGTGCCTCGCTTCATGTGTACAGGCATTAGGGCCTTGCTATTGTGGTTCGTAGGAGTCTTGGACACTGAAAGCCAAACGCATAAAAAAACATTTGGGAATTCTCAGCATCTGAAGGACTCGGGCTACCAGGTAATTGCAATTCTGTTACACTGGGGATTTAGAAATCTAGTAGTGGTCAAACTTGCAATCCCATTGATGAATGTTTTTTTGCTGAGCCTTTGAGAGCCTGTGCATGCACATCTGATATGATATATGGGCAACTGCTTTTATATATATGCACAAATCCTGAGAACTCTGTGCAAGAAATTACGCTAATAGAGTTGAAGACCAGCTGGCAATATATGTTGGGGGAAAAGAGGAAGATGTGACAACTTCAGCTAAGCCAACAGACAGAATCACTTGATTTGGTCTCTGCACATCTTTAAAATCATGCTCTGTGAACATTGTTATGACAGGGGAAAACAAGATTTTTTTTTCGTTGTAAAATTAAATGTCACTCTTGATAGCATAATATCTGAAACATCATCCTTCCAAGTCCACACCAATACTTTACACAGAAAATTAAACTCCTTTTCTGTTTATTGAGTGGATAATGCAGTCTTCGAATGTGTGAGAACCCCTGCTAGGTGAGAAATTAAAAAAGAAGCACTATAAAGTCTAATGGTATGTATGAAATACAAAAAAGAGAGAAAAAGGTAACTTAATTGGCAATCAGAAGAAATCATAAAACTAATCATGCAATTAATGTCTTAAAAAGCGAGCATGAGGTGTGTATAATTACCAGAAAACAATGCAGTGATGGTTTCAAGCATTAATGAATTAATGATTGTTGGGGGAGAAGGATTTGATCTGCAATTTTATCTGTTAGCTTTATCCATGCTACACTATTACTGTGCTTTGTTTATAAAAGATGCCCTCACCTTACACACAGGATTAATCACTCAAATTAGGATTTTTTATTATGATGTTTAAAAAATTTTCCTTGACACAGATGTATTTTCTTCTCTTTCACACAGCTCCCCATCCTCCCCTTTTGTTCATGAAAACGGAAGACACTTTACAAGGGAAGGAGTTTGGACAGCACATATATCATAATGACACAAAGCCTAGAGAAATTCACCAATTGCAGGTGCCGGAATAAATTAACAATTATATTAACATGCATAAATATTTTTATTTTCCTTTTAAAATGTGAAATATCGCACTAGGTATTAACAATTGTCCTTTGTTTTGTACACACAATAAAAAATAAATTCTGTTCTGATGCTGATTGCTAATTTGCTGATGATCTTATATATCAAGATGTTAATTTGTTGATAAAAGGAGGTGATAGAAAATTACAAATGATTTAAGGCTGCTGTACATCAAAACATAAGCATTCCTTTGATTTAATTGCCAATTACAAGGATTTGAAACCATCCTATGGCAAACATTGGTCTTTGTTCATTTTTTTTCGTATGGTTCAAATGTCTGCATCTGCTGCTAGATGCGATTGCAATGCATGACGGACGGATGGGTAGAGGGATGGGTGGACGGATGAATGGATGGATGAAAGGATTGCTTTTTATGACAGCAGAGTCCCATAATTCAGCAACCTGCAAGGAAAGGCAGAAAAGATGGTCCAGTGGTTAAGGAATTAGCCTAGGACTAGGGTGACCTGGTTTGCCAAACATATCCTGAGGGACCTGGCCTGAAACAGCCTCTCCATGGCTCATTTCTCCATTTGTAAGTGAGAGATACACAGTGCTTCCCTGCCTTGATGGACTGTCAGAAAAACTAACACCTTAAAGATTGCCAGATACCCAGATGCTATCGTAACAAAAAAGGGTGCAAAGCTTGGGTTAAGACTTTAAAAATTGCATGGCTAGCAATCAATAAGGAATGAATGTTTTCTTATAAATGTGTCATTTTTTTTGAGATGGAAGCCCTCTCTATGCAAGGATTGGCACAAGCAAGAAGACCAGAGGATGATTTTCTACAAGGCCTATCACCCATAGTGCTCTCAGCCTTGAACTTCTCATCGGTATTTAAGCCCTGAGAGAGCTCTTCCCTTGACCCCTATGTAATGGTCTCAAACAGGGAAAGGAACAAAGTGAGAAAAAAGTGCAGGAAAGGACAAAGAGGAGATACAGGAAGGAGACTGAGAAGAAATGAAGTCAGTTCCCAGTTTCGTTGCTGACTTTCCACGTGGACTTACACACTCATACCGAGTTTCCACGCATCAGCTGCCAGCTGCAAGAGTGATTGTAATCTATAATACTTCCCTGCATCTGAGGGGGGTCTCAGTGTCTGCACTCACACAGTGGCAGGGATGGGGCTATAAGAAGGCAAAATTAGTACCCTGCGGACCAGTATTGTTGGCAGATGTCTTTATGCTAAGAATCGAAGAGAGACTGAGTACCGATTGACGGTAAAGAACAACTTTTACTGACCTCCTAGAAGCCCTGAGTATCTAAATCGAGTGTGATCCAGCAGCTGTTCCAGTCTCATGGAACCCACCTACTGACAGAGCAGAACCAGCACAAATGAGGCAATCATCCATCATGGGAAGAAGGACCTTGAAGGCTGCTGCTTGTCCCATGAAGAACACAAACACGAAAGGGTTTCAGGAGAGGAAGAACTGTGATCTTCACAACACATTTTCATTCTTCAATGAGTTTGGGACTGCTTTTTGTGGAGGTCAAAGGATCTCATGGTAATTTGGATGTTTCCAGATCTCTTATTTTCTATTTTGCTCTTGCTGGGGGATCTGTGACTTACTGTATGATGCAGTGGCTGCTCTGTCACCTCAGTGAAGTCAAGGGCACAGGACTGCTGCGGATCTGGACAGGTTCAGTGTTTGATTTGGCATAGTAAATGACTTCACTGAACTTCACCACTGACAGCAAAAACACAGTCTGCCTTGAACTTGCTGAGTCTGCCTTCTGCAGTCCTTTGAATCATAATTTGGGTCAAGTAAATAAGATTTGCAATTGCTCTGTCTGCTGGACACTGACAGAGTTGGCATCTGGAGACAAGAGGGGCATAGTTTTAAATCTTTTTTTTTAGGATATAAAATCAGGTCCCACATCCAAAATTTTCTTGGAGATATTCTGGAATGCTCCTCAGGATCTGCACCAAATCAGTACAAGTTGAAGGATGGAACGTTTCCTTAACTCGGTGTCTCTGTACAGGAATTGTCTTTACATCATCTGATGAGAAGAACAGCTCTGTGCTGTACTAGCACGTAGGATAAGCAAAGCTGACATCCAGTTCCTATCAAAACCAGTTGCATCTTTGTAAAAAATGAATGAAATTCAACAAAAGATATATTACACTACTTGACTGGACATGTCCAAATCAGCTGGCACAGTGGAGCAAGCACAGAGGTCTGATTTCTTGCACCATTTGCTATCTTTTGTAGCTATGAAAAATGAATGTTGAGCATTGCCACCCACATTCGGGAGAATTCTATTCCCACTTTGCATAAGCGTAAATAACTGCCTAGGAAACATGGCACTGGGGAATCAGCCATGAGCAGGGAGCACGTCGGAGTTTTATTTCAAAAAACAGCACAAGAGAAGCAGTTGAAAGAGACGCGCTGTTCTGAAGAAGTTACGGATTGCTTCATTCTGGAGCATAGGGTTGGTTGGAAGGGAGGAAGCTCAGAGAGGAAAATTATTTTTGATTCTGTGAAAAATTAACTCTTTCAGCTTGACAAATTTTCCATGCCAAATATTCAAGATCAAGAAAATTATACTTGTAGACTCAGCTGGAAATTTCTCAACACGAGTCTTTTCAGAAAATGTATTACATTCTCAGAATTTGATACTTTACATTCAGGAAATGTCAGTTTCAGCCTGATGTAACTTTTTTTAAAACAAAATTCAAAATAATTTAAGTGAATTCACTTTTAAATGGTTAACATAGAAATATTTTGATTGATATATTTTTTCCAGATAGTCAATGCATCAAAATTTTTGAGACTTTCAGAATGTGCCTCCAATCACAAAAATAAGAGTTAATTTCCAAAAATAAAAGCTAATTTTAGGAAAATGTTTCACATTCCAAGTATGGCTGATTCAAATTAGAGTTTTGAGTGCTCACTATTTTGGAAAATCAAATCACAAACTCTGAGCCCCAAATGTAAAAGATTCAAAATTTAAAAGTTTTGAACTCTAGTAGTAAGAGTTTTGATAAGACAGAAAAACACTTTTTTTTTTTTTTTTTTTTTTTGCACAGCATACATTAATTTTGCAGTCTCCTAACTACAATTACTCAACCATGGCCACAAGACTACTCTCACCCACTTTAAGTCATGATCTACTTTTAGTTTATGCTAATGTCTTTTTTTCAGAGTTGTTCCTTGAATATATCTTTCCTGATTGTTTTCATTTTTCAAAGTAATTCTGCATGATTTAATCTTAAATGACACTCAGACAGTGACTTAATAATTAATATGCCAAGTAAAGCAGGTAAACTAAATCACCTCTTAAATGAAGAAACCAGATCCTTTCTATTACAGCATAAACATAATTTAAAATATGGGTCTTAATAACTCATACTCTATTAGGGAAAGAGCAGGTGGCTCAGCATTGCTAATGCTGAATTGGTAATACAGAAAAATATGAGAATCTTAGGTCGTTGTATAATGTACTTCAGTTGCTTTCTAGCTGTACGATCAGCATTTAAATCATGAAATTACATTCCTATTCATGAGCAACACTCTTCTGAATTTTAAGATGCATATTATAATTATTTTTAGAAATTAAGGGATAATGTTTACTCCCAGTGGATACTCTTTTTCATTGTTGTTATTAAAATAGTGTGTTTTTAAACATTAACTACCTAACTGCAGGAAGCAGGGCAAATATCCGCTCCCTGAGTCAGTAATCAAACATATTGTTTCCAGCAGTAAGTTGGATGAAAACACAAGTTGAGATGGATTTAGTGTCCAACTATTAGAAGTAAAAGAAGCCTCATAAACCAGGGAAAGAGTTTCACTAGTGAGACTGCAGACAGTTTTGGTTAACTCTTTTTACTGTCATCATTTAAATTTTTTATCCGTGTTCACAGACCTGCACTTTTCTTACCTCTAAAGCTATGTGCATAGATTTTCAGTTGCTTGGCATCAATTTCACTCAGCAATCTTGATGTTTGTCTCCTATCATCTGCACTGCAGACCAGAGTTCAGTCTTAGTTTTCCCACAGTAACTTAGGAGGGTCTCACACTCACAAAACTGAGAATAGCAAGACTCTGTCTTTCCCTGGGCTATGTGCCGGTTTTGCACATTTTGCACTGGTTTCGCCCTTTGATGGTGACAGTGTGTTACGTGAGTAAATACTATAGAACAAGAATGAAAAGGGATGCTTAGAATTCACTATCATATCTTCATAAATTATGAAAATAAACTTGTCATAATGGTCATTTACTCACAATATAAGTTTCCTCATTTCCTGGTGTACATGCTGAAGTTTTGGGTATTCTCTGTTAAAATATTGGTACTGTTTGCAGCTGTCTTTTTGTTCACATTGTACATATGTGAATGATATATTCAGCAGCAGAGCAACAGAATGAACTGCCACAGGACAAAAAAAAATGTCCTGTGGCATCCTGTGTCCTCCTGTTGTAAAAAGATGATCTATTTACTTAAACTGAGTTTTTGAAAACCTTCCATTAAGGTCTGTAAAATTCCCATTAGAAATAAACTTCTCATCCGGATGCAAACTTTGTCAAACCTTTGACTTCAATGTGAATTTTAGCTTGAACCAGTCCTAAAGTTTACATCTTTGGTTTTAAAAAAGAGAGAGAGAAAATGACAGAAAAACTCTACAGTTAGGAATGTCTTCAGTAGGAATTCTTTGTTTAGATACTTTAATGGTATGGTTGATGATAATGGCATGGTTAATGATCTAGGACTGTCTTCTGACTCATCATCACCTCCAGAAACACTGTAGATTTATTATTATAAGCTAAACATCATTGCTGCCACCAAGAGTTGACAGAAATTGTTAGGAATTTAACACTATGATGGAAACAGAGTTATTGATCTCACAGATAATTTACCTTGAGACAAACCCTTTCATATGGAACACACTTTTCAAAGGAGAGAGCACTAAAGGGTCACCAAAGGGTGTTAGATGAGGATGTCAGGTGCAGATGAGGCTCGCACCTGCTTAACAAGGATTCGTGTCAGTGCAAGATGCAAACTTTAAATAAGTGACTCATTATTTATCTGTCATTTATATCTATTTTTTTTTTCACAGGGATTTGGATATGTGGTCTCTATTCTCATAATTACTCACTTACTTAGACTCTAAGATGTCTAAAAGAAAGGAGTGAAAATCATAGTCAACCAAAACCAGTTGAGGTGATGGCTTTCAGTTCAAAGCTGTTGTTGACTGTGACATATGACAATAAAACAGGACCGAACACATTGTAAAATACTCTTCTGGAAATACTCTTCTGGAAGTGCACAAAACCTTAACATATTTATTGTAAAAGAATATACTCACCTCAAAAGACTATGCCAAAAGACTATGGCCAAAAAAACACGCATGTGAAGTTTTCATTTAAATAACACACCAGTGACTCTCTACTACATGGTACAGCATTGTATACACTCCCCTGAGCATGATAGGAAGACTGTATTCAAATTATCGTTAGTAACTTTAAAACTGCTAGGATTTGAAAACCATTTACTATAAAACAATAAAAAACCATATCTGAACATGAGGATGAGGGACAAGAGGTTTTGCTCTCAATTCTGCTCTGATTTTTACCATCACAATTAAAAAAAAAAGAAACTTCTTATGACTTGATGTGACTTCATAGTAGCGTAGAGCTGCTTTGTATGAGACCAGAAGCAAATTGCATCCCTGTACTTTAAAATAGGACTTGAATTCAAGGCGGCCCATTACGAAGCTAATGGGGCAGGGCTGCAGCAACAGCTCCTTTAACTGGACTGATCAACCGCTTTACAGAGGAACATGGTACTCTTTTTTAAAAGAAATCCAAGTAGGTTAAAACAGCACTTAAGTCAATCTCCAAAAGCACAAAGGAAGGAGGAAAGAAAGCAAAGATTTAACATTGCTGTTTAGCTGACCGAGAGAAAGAACCAGCAATGTAAAAAAAAGTCGGTGTGTGAAGAATAGGCTCAAATCCTGCACAATTCCCTTAGAAACCCTTTCTCTATAAGACAAAAGATCATGCACACATTACAGAATGAAGCATAGGTAGGTTGTATGGCAAAATCTACCTGTTGTATCTCAAGTTCAGTTTCCTGAAGATAGTTAACACCACATGATAAAATAAATAACACCACAAATAAAATAAAATAAAATAAAATAAAATAAAATAAAATAAAATAAAATAAAATAAAATAAAATAAAATAAAATAAACAAAATCCAGCCATCTTTTCCCCGTGTCTGCAAGAATAGTTTCCAATAGTCCATAAGATACTAATTACAATTTGTCTTAGTATGTAATGAATGTATTGAATCTGAAACAGGTTATATGAAACAGAATTCACACTTTGAGACTAGCAAAGACCATATGAAAGGTGTTTAAATGTACACACAACATACATGTGTCAGGGGGAACAAGGCTATGCCTGTTCTTTTGGTAAATTTATCCAATAGTGTTTTTCACTTGGAATTAAGCTGGAAAGGTTAACCCAAGGAAGCAGAGGAATACAGGAAATCTCCATGTTCTCTTTGTTTTTCTTAGTACACTGAGATGGTTGGATGCAACAGTCTCTGCTCTCTGTGCTTTATCTTTTATCCTAATGATTCTAATGCATTTATATAGGACCTACCTCAAAGCAATTCTTCCATTGATTTCACTGTGGTTTGAATTGGATTTGGTCTAGGCACACAGTCCACAGCTTCTTTAGAGACTGGAAACAGTCACAGAAGAATAAGCTCTGGTAGTAACCGTGCCCAGAGTAATTCCAGTCAATTTTAAAAGTTTCACTACAGTCAGGAAAGGCTTTAGCACACACATCCGAAGTCCTTAGTATTTGACAGTGGGGAAATAGCTTGCGGAGAACTTGAAACATGTTTGTCAAGGCTAGTTTGAGACAGCCAGTCCTGAAGCTATGGAAAAAACTGCATTAATCACTGCATCCCTTCCTTGCATCAGGGTATTGGCCCATGACCACCTTGGCTGCAGTAGGAATGGAAAGGATGTCCTATGTAATTATCAGCGGGGAAAACACCTCAAAGGCATCTATGGCAGATATATTACATCCAGGGCCTTTGATATATGATTTTGAGCCTGGACTTCAAGCAGGCGGGAGAAAACAGAGAGAACTCATTATTATTTACTACGTGACAGATGGCAGCAATGCCAGGAGGAGGATGGTTGTCCTAGATGTACATCAAGCTCACTAGGTGTCTGCGAAAGCCTTAAGACATACAAAACAAGTCCTCAGAAAGGTCTAAGTCCAGATTGCACAAGGAAGTTGGTACTGGGAACACCCAGAAGAGAAAACTTTCTTACAGAGAAAGTAAAAGTTCCACCCTTTTCCTCCTGCTTTCCAAGATTATTCCTTGTTTTCTAACACTAGAGTTGAGACTATCCATACAGAAAGGAAGCCTGCCTGATGTGGTGCTGGCAGCTCTGAGCAGCAGACAGGACCGGGTGACTCCAGGGGTCCCTTGCGCCAACATTTTGATGATTTTGTGGTTGGAGCCAAAAGGCTTTGAAATATGATGGCAGTATAAGGAAATTTGATCATATTTCTCAGAAACAGCCTTGCAGATTACAAGGGATAGGCATTAGAATCATGACTCTTTAGGCCACAGGAAGAATGAAGCAGAACTGACAGTCCCCCAAAAACTACTAGAGACATTCCTGTCCCTTCTTTTGGGTTACAGCCTTCAGAGTCAGATGCTGTGCTGGTTGTATCTCTCAAACTTGGATCACATTCCTACAATGTTTCCAAGTGGTCTGTCCCTGCTTCCATCTACTGTGGACTTACTTCTTCTGTTTGAGTCTTCTAGGAGCTACTTGTTCATCCATGCAGGTCTCCTGCCCTCTTTGCTCAACTTCCTACTCATTAGAGTTCTGCCTTCTTCAACCTGGAATCCTTGAATATTGACCAGCTCTCTTAGTCTCCTTTTTTTTCTAGGGCCCTATCCCATGGGATTCTTCAAGGAAGGTCCCTGAAGAGGCCAAAGTTTGCTCTTCCGAAAGCCAGTGTTGTGGTCATACTTTTTGCTTTACCTCCTCCTTGCAGGATCCTGAGCCCCATCATCTCATGGTCACTGCAGTCAAGGCTGCCTCCAACTTTCACATCTCCAAACAGCCCTTCCTTGTCAGTACAAAATTAAAAATCTTTGCAAACAATACATGACTAGAAAAAAAACACTGCATTTTTTTTTAGTACAAAGCTATAAAATATAGAAAGGTCCGATGAAAATCCTACCTGAAGAGCTCCATCCCATTGCTGCCAAATAGCTCAGCTAAACCTGTGGCAGTTGCCTTGCATTTATACCATGTTTCAAAGACTGTAAAAGGTAGGTCATGAATGCGCTGCTATAACCCTGCTAAATCTAAATGGTCTATCTTCTTGCCCTGTCCTCATATAAAATGAAACAAGTGGACAGTCACTATTTTATGCAATTTCCAGATAAAATTTAAAATATAAACAATTTTCCAGAAATTGCATTGATCTCCTTTCAAGACTTCACAATTTTCTCTTGATAATGTGCTTAAATTGTCGCAATCGCCTGGAAAGCAGAAAATACGGGGAAGGTGGAGGAAAGAAAGCACTTACTGGTAACTATATATTAGAGAGATAAGCAACAGTCGCGATCTGACCTAATATTATTCATTTCTGTATGAGAAGGAGCTTTTCGGAAGAAATCAAATGCTAAATACTTGTATGTAATTGTACAAACTGTAACCTGTGAAGTCATACGCTATTAACTAATCACTATACTTCACCTAATGGCAGCATAGAGTTGCTAGGTAACTCCCGCTAAGACACACACATGGACTGCTTGAGAATTAATAGAGACGTGATTCCCTCCACCACCACCACCGCCACCACCAGAAACATCTCTGAGGCAATCTGATTACACAGGAGTTCTGTTTTGACTGATCTTGCAGGAGATAAGTGCTGACTACACTGTGTAGAGACAGACAAAGCCTACACTTTAGTCGCTAGAACTTAAAAAAATGCAGCTCCCGATTTGCTGCTTTTTCAACGGGTTAGTTTGCCCTTGATATAGTAACACTGCATACTAGAATCCTTAGTTCTCAGACCGATATATTTTGTATATGATATTACATAAAATGAGGAACAATGTTCCAATGAGGAACAATGTTACCATTTTACTTTTTTTTTTTTTTTTAACTCTATAGCACACTACTATAGCTATGTATTTGATAGAAAGTCGAAATTCAATTCAATTTGAGATTTTTTCCTTGATTTTGTCCTACCAGTAAGGACTTAATATAATGCCATGTTAACTCAGTAAACAATTTTCGAGGAAATATCTTATTGCCTCACTTGTTTCTAATAAAAATATAATAAAACAAAAAGAAATCAAAGGGAAAAAGACATCCCAAGAATGTTAAGAACAACATGGAGACTGGTGGCAGAATAAAAAATATTTGATTTTTACCCCACTTTCTAGCATCTAGTAGATATATGTTAAGCAAACTATTTTCACAAATAGACATTCTGTATCTTTACTAATGGATTTTATTTTTATTTCTTGCTCTCAATAATCAGGCATTCTTAAGCAAATTATTTAAATATTTAAGGTGAAGCTAAATTCAAAGCCATTTCACTATTCTATTTGTCCTATTTTAGGACAAGATTCAACTGTCGCAAATGGAAATACAGGAAGTTCTGTTTGAATTTGTGGAAAAACTTCTTGACTGTGAGGGTGACAGAGCCGTGGAACAGGCTGCTCAGAGAGGTTGTGGAGTCTCCTTCTCTGCAGATCTTCAAAACCTGCCCGGATGCCACCCTGTGCAACATGTTCTAGGTGTCCCTGAGTGTGCAGGGTGGTTGGACATGATCCCCAAAAGTCTCTTCTGACCTTGACCGTTCTGGAATTCGGTGATTCTAAGTTTATGATTTTTGGATTATCTCCTGCTTCTGGTTGATCCAAACACCTATGACTTCTCTTTCTGTTCAATTGCCGTGAGGTTGATGTGAACAGAGCCAAGTCTCAGCTTCTGTGTATGTGAGTTTATTGGAGATTGCTTTACCTGTAGGTACGAATTTGAAACAGCACTTTTTTTTTTTTTCATGGTATAGCACTCTGTCCTCTACTATGAGACCACCTATCAACCCTTAGAAGGGGTGAGAAGGCAATGAAAGAAAGAACAAAATAAGAGAGAACAACATTATTACATTTTTCTTGCAAGTTATTTTGAGGTTTGGGGGCACACCAGGGGTTTCTAACAGTACCTGAAGAGAAACACAGTTGTTTGCATACACTACAAGTGGCATGACTATTTTTGTATCCCAGTCACAAATCTCCTCTGTTGGCACCAGCCAGGGCTCTTTCGATGCCATACATTGCTCACAGCTTGATGCAACAAACTGCCCGACAACTATATTGAGAAACAGCTTGTTTTGTTTTTCTAATTTGGAAAACAAAGGCGCATTGCAAGCTGCGCTGACTAGGAAGTCATACATCTTTAACACAAAGTAAAAAGGAAAAGAAAAGAAGAAGCCTTCTCTAGTTACAGCAGACACCTTCCTGTTTTTTTGCAAAGTGCCCTGTCAGCATGGTCACCTTCATGCCAATTTTCAACACAAGCTTTTTTTTTAAAAAAGATATCTTTATTGTCTTTTATATTTCAGAAGTTATTATTTTGGAATTTGTTGCCTGTGAATAGAGGCTATGAGGTTACTAGCAGATACTTTTTGTTCAGTGGGATTAACTATGGAACCAGTCTAGATCACAGAATACTCACTGCATGGGCCAACAGGTCTCAAAGGTCTGCCTTAGAAGGTGACTTAATTTTTGAGTCCACTTATCAAGGTTGAGCTCAATCCAGAATATCATGGTCCAATCCAAAACCAGCCATCACCATCACACTCAAAGCACAACCTCCTTCTCCCAGAGAAAGGTCCTGCCCATAGCAGAAGCTCTTTCTAGCCTCACTTCAAGAAGTCAGCATCAGCCAAGTATCCTGGATGGAAACTAGAACAGGCCTTGTGATGGCCTCTTGTCACCAATCCCCACTCAGGAGAGTGGGGAGAGTTTTTGGATTTGTTTATCTGACTGCTTCAGCTCTGTGCACTCACGAATACCAGTGTTAAAACAGCAGGAAAAGGCCTTTGGCTGCCACAGCCTTAATGTTCGGATGGTCTGTCAAAGATGACCACAAGTGTGGAGTCTCCTTCTCTGGAGATCTTCCAAACGCACCTGGATGTGACCCTGTGCCCCGTGCTCTGGGTGTCCTTGCTGGAACAAAGGGTTGGTCTAGATGATCTCTAGAGGTCCCTTCCAACCTCAACCATTCTGTGATGCTGTGAAGTGGCCCAAGATCACACTTTGGGAACCCCAGGATAGGCTTATCAGACAAAAAGAGTCTGATGATATGATTTATACCATTCACATCTTCAGACAGCATTGCAGATTGCAGGCAGATTTCCTATTTACCTTGTTAATTATATTGCAGAATCACCTCAATAACCTCAAATCAAATGGTGATCCAACCTATAAAATCTTAGCTTATAGATTTAGAGCCTGCATCTAACCCATTTAACTAAGCACCCCCAGCGCTTGGTTTTCTTGGTAATCAAAGGTAGGAAACAGAAAGCATTTCCTTCCACAGCTGTACCCTGGATTATAAAGCTCAGCTGACTACACTCCTGCCACAGATGCTTCAATGCAGTGTCTGTGCAGCCTGAGTTTGGGGACACGAGGGTAGTTATTAATAGATTTTTCTCATCAGCGGGTTCAGACCTTACTGGAGCGGGAAAGGGTGCAGGGAGATCTTGGAAACTCAGAGTCTGTCTTGGGCCATGTTTACACTGTTTTTAAGGCTTTCTAAAATGTCAGGGAGAGTCCTACAAACCGTGAGCCTGGAAACTGGGTGCCTGTGATTGCCTGCTCCTACTGTGTTCTGTGAAGCAGCCTTTCTGTACAATTTCTGCAAATAGGCAGGATTTTACCAAATAAATATCTTATATCTATACATATCAATCATTTTCTCAGGAAGAAAGACCCAGGAAAAGTCCAAGTGTTTGCTAATCTGTCAGGTATTTAGTATGTGAGCATCCATCCTGGTGATTCCCTGTAAGTGCTACATAATTCTAATTAATAATAAAGACCTCAGACCCTGCCTGTGGCATGGAAGAGATTTTGCTCTGAAAACTTTGCCTCCTATAGGGAATGGGTAGGAGTGCTGAATTCATACGCTGTAAATAAGTCATCTTACAAGAGAGGAATTTTGCTGTTCCACCTTTCCTGAGCTAGAAAAGCCACAGATAAAACATTTTTCCAAAGTCTTAATGACCAAGCTGCTCTTCTGACACACGCTCTGATCGCAGGCT
Source organism: Crypturellus tataupa (assembly GCA_034781795.1). NCBI lineage: Eukaryota > Metazoa > Chordata > Aves > Tinamiformes > Tinamidae > Crypturellus > Crypturellus tataupa. Next base: position 400,750 of record JAWLRI010000159.1, read on the forward strand.
TCTAAGATCATGTTTTAGATAAAGGGCACGTGCCAATACAATATATCGTTGTGCCACTGAATAGATAAGGGTAGTTGCTTCCCTCTGGTTTTTGGAGATTATTCACATTTCTAATCTGTCAGCAGGCAATTTGGCTGAGCAAATTTGGGAGTCCCCAGGACGAAGCAGAAATTCCAGCGGAAATTTAATTGCCTTGAAATGTATCAAGTTGCCATATTTTGTTTATTTCCTGAGATTCAATTACGAAAATTGCCAGTCTGCAACTCCAAATTGCCTGACAACTGTTGAACTTACAGTCTCACAAGGATAATCACCCCAGAGCACAACACACGCATCACTCCGCCACCATAAATTAATATAAGCTGCCAGTAATTGAAAAGGGCAGAATAAACTGCACACCTCCTGTAGTCACACAGTGGAATAATGAGGATGTCACTCCGTTGTCTCCTGGGCAGGATCCTCTGCTACGTCGGTTGTTAGAGGTTTTTTCTAGACACATTGGGTACAAATATGGTTTCACTTCACAAACTGTCTCTGTGCCCTCACCCGTCTGTTCAGCCTTGTCAGATGAGGATTTCACACATTGTTTTCTGCACATTCCCTAATCTTAGTGAAAGTTTCATTTCCCCAGCCCATTGCCATAGGCTATTATTCTGGCAAAGAACTCAAGCTCAAAATGAAAAAGATAGAATAGAGACAAGACAGCAGCCACAGCTACTACAGTTCCGTGTTGTCTTGTCTCACCTGGAAAAATATGCTTGACAACAGCATTGTATTGCTGGCTAGCTGGAAGGACACCCAGGTGTACCTTGTCATGCTCCAGGAAAATAACCCATTGCTGAAAGTTTTTTATAACCACCCATAAATGCTTCTCAGCTTCACTATGACAGTAGACAGAGGTACATAACCTTACTGGCTAATGAATACAAAATAGCAAGAGCAATATGGTATTAACCACTCTGAAAGTTACTGGTCAACAAGATCACAGTCAACACCTGGATCTGCTCCAGGCCTTGACTGTTAGAGCTTAAATATCAAAATTTTATAATACAAATTCAAAATTTTATTCACTAATGCCTTTTTTTTTTATGATATGCCTATAAGATCTTAATTATCCAAAAGACCTTTATTATTTTTACCTACTTGGTACTAGCAAAGAAATTGAGCTTATTTAGAAATGAGTTGAAATTCTTTTACATGAAAAGACAAATATGCTTTAAAATATAATGAAATTCTGTCAATTTGTTAGAAAAAAATATTGAAAGATACTGGCTTATATGAGTGAAAACTTGTCTTCCCTGGTTTAGAAAAGAATGATTTTCCTTTCAGCATTCAAATTTGCATGTGAATATACTTTGCATGTAATTTACATACCATACTATACTGCAGTCTCTTCCTCTCCTATTGTAAACTCCAGGATTGGTTGCTTGCATTTCATAGCTAGGATTATTAAAGCATTTTGTTAAGCTAAGCCTGAAGATAAGCTTTCATCCTGATGTTCCTGGAATTGCATACTAATGGACGGGAAAGGCGACTTTCTGCTTCAGGCACTGGATTGGGCACGGGGTTGAACATCAAATTTCTCACACACTTCAAGTTTGGGCAACTTCATTTGATATCTTTATAACTTAGATACTTCCTTGTAAAGTAAGGATAATAATGCCTTTTATTCCCTTTCTTTTCTTTTGGAATGATTTTCTATAATCACTCAAAGGCGGTTTTTCTTTCACTCTGTGTGGGAAGGTACATCCGAGGACGATGGGATGGGGAAAGTGGAGCTGAGCTCCAAGTCCCTCCATTATGCAAAAATCGCATTTAGTGCATAGGACTTGAGGAGATAAAATAGGTTACAGAGATTAGTGTTGTGAGTCCTCACCACTGTATTGGTTATTTTATTTATAAACAGCATTGTGCTGCTTTACTTCAAAAGTCACATTGATATGTGCTACTGCTTAATGAGTTTCTAATCAATGGCATCTGCATCACTCTACTTGAGTCAAATTCCTATCAGAATTTTAGTAGAAACAAGTATAAGTAACTTGATTTTTCCCCCCTAAACTGTCCATCTATTGCAGATTGTAGAACTCGCTTTTAGATGTAGAATTCTTAATTTCCTTCACGACTAAATAAGTATTATCTACACTGAAATTAGCAGTAAAACTTCTAAGAAGGTAACATAAAAAAAGAAGTACTGGCATCAGGTGGTGTGGCCTAATCCCAGTTGAGCAGCTCTTCTGCTTCTTTAGCAATTTGGGGCGGTAAAGAGAGAAGAGCGAGTTCTGTTCTAAGCATTGCTCTAGTCAGACGGGTAGTACATAGGAGAGGCTGTTAATATTAGTTTATGTAGATCTAGCTGGGTCAAGTTGTACTGGAAGAAGGTGCAACTCTTGTAGGAACAAATAAAGGGATTTCCCAGAGAAAAATCTTCATCTATCTGGCAAAGAGAACGTGAAAACACCTGCGTGTCAGACACCTGTATGCTACTGCTGAATATCCACCTGCGATATATGCCACACACTTTTCTTTTTTTTTTCTTCCTTTTTTAAGCTTGGCAAAGGACTTGATTAGGAGGATAAAGTCTCTGAAAAACATTTTGGACAAAGACGCCAGCACAGACTGTACAGTAAAAGATAGCAGGTCTGCCAGAGTACATGCACACCACAATGCAGGCTGCTTGCACTCACCTAGCAATAATTTATTGCACAATTAGTGGAACACTGAATCGGTAGAACAGTACCTCCATACTTTAATCTGCAACCATCTCAACAATATTTGTAACATTTGCAATAATAATAATAATAATAATTTCAGTATTTGTATTATACTATCTTTATTGTCATTATCTCTTTCTGGTTAATAAGAATACCCTTTCTCTCAGAACATTCCCTGTTTTTCTACCTCCTTTCCTTTCTCATTTTTATGCTACCAGCAATACAGATGAATGCTGATGTGACTATTGTCCAGATCTAGATGTAGAAAGGATACCTTCTGTAGGATAACTTCCCAGGAATTAACTAAACTCAGCAATAGTATTTGGATTTGGACCGAGTCACCCAAATACTTGTGCTACCGTGCCCAGTAGCTGGACAGCTACTGATCCAGACACCAGTACGGGCTGGGGACCGACCTGCTGGAGAGCAGCTCTGAAGAGAAGGACCTGGGCGTCATGGTGGACGACAGGTTGACCATG
>JAWLRI010000159.1:404039-421968 GCA_034781795.1 Crypturellus tataupa
TCTTCAAGATCCGCTTGGATGCAGCCCTGTGCCATGTGCTCTAGGTGGCCCTGCGTGTGCAGGGGGGTTGGACTAGAGTCCCAGAGGTCCCTTCCAACCTTAGGCCTTCTATGATTCTATGATAATATTTTCCAGTGTCCTGTAGCACTCACAGCTCTGCTAAGAAAACAACATCCTCCACCAAAAAAGGGTACCCTCTATACAGAGCTATTTGTAACATCATTTATAGAGCTCATTAAAAAATTAGGTCATTAGAAGTACAAGGAAAAACAAGAGATAATAGACAATTACTGAGTTTCCCTGTTTAGAGAACAGTTTTGAAACTCAACATGTGCTTGCTATAAAGTATTAATAATAAAAATAAGTATGTCAAGGCCAACATTTCTTTTTGGAGGCCATGCTGGAGAAGTAGGTTTTCATACTTATGTCAACAGATAATATGTTATCCAAAAAAAAGTTTTTAATTGAACACTTCAGCAGACAAAAATTTTAAATGAATATTTTAGATGACATAGAAAACACACTACTCACTTTTTGGATAATCTATGATACAATTGATACAATTTATCCATGAAATATATTTCTTACTGTAAAGAATCTATTTTGTCCTCCAGTTTCTAATTGCTCTTCCGTTCAGTGCACAGCACATAAAATAGACAGAAAGGTTCGCTCTTCAGGTTGTTGCATATGCACACACAGATACATAGATTCACACACAAAACCCTAAAGCAACGTACCGCACTTATCTTCTTCCCATTTTTAGATCATACATATTTCATTAAGCTTCATGCAGAGTGTCTTCTGATTTATGGTAATTGTCAACAAAAGCAAAAAATGCTGACAATTTTAACCCTGCAGTACCGAGGATTTAACTGGGATAAAATTAAAATGTTTAAGGAAAAAAAAAAAAAAAACACCCTAAGCCACTGGGAGGTTGACCCTTGAGATGTTGTCAATTTTTTATTTTATTTTATTGTGTTTGTTGTCTATGGCAGCAGATGCCAGCAGCAACATCTGATGTACCGGACACCTCCAGTGTTATCCCAGCATGCTCATGGCCTGGAGGACTTGGAGTGAGACTAATTTCCATATCAAACCCAATTTAGATGAAACATCTTGGTTTAAAAAAAAAAAAAAAGAGCCAGCGCATCAATAGCCCCTTGATTAGATTTTCATCTCCTGAGCAGACAAATATGAATATTTATTACCGTGAATGCAGATTTCCCTCTTTCCATTGCTCTGATCTTGAATATTACCCACTGCTAATTTTTATGAAAATTTGGGCAACATAATGTTTTCACATAAACTGACAGTTCTTGAGATAATCCCGTTATTGTTCGCTGGAAAATGACAGTTTCCGCTTATTCATGTGTTAACGAGGGATTAAATATTGTTTTTCATCACCATAATCTAAGATGGACTGGAAATTAAAATTCGAACATTGTGTATTTGCAGAGCTTTGAGGACCAGAATTTGTTTGCATTCACTTAGTGAATATCTTTAAATTAAGAGTTTGACAATCAGGTGAAATCAGTATCATAAAACCAGCACTACCATTTATAAAATAAAAGTCATTACCTGCTAAAGGTAAAGAGCCAGAGAGAGAAATAGTTTGCAGAATGACACCCCTTTGCAATGGCAAAATGCACACTGAGCTGTTGTCAGCATCAATAACCTTCAGGCATTAATGGACTCAGTTGTTCTCCATAGCACAGAATCATGTCCCTTTCCCTTGTCACAGGTGCTGATACTCAAGCACTAGACATCTGCAGCTCCCATGGAAAAATGTGCTATGATAGATCTACCTATCATGCTAAAAGCAACCATATTGACCCAAGAGCTGTTTTCATGCGTCCCAAAATGCTGTACTCACAGGCTGTTTACACAGTGTTTGGTGTGCGATAGCTAGATACGTATAATTCTTCACTTATAACAAAGCATATTTTCCTGGAGCTGAAGGAAAGTAAACAACTATAAGAGATAAATTATCTCCTTGATATATTGGTAAAATATTCAGGAGTGTCAATCGGAATTATACACATACACCAAAGTGAAAATAGAGAGACGGACCTGTGATACTCTGCAGTTGATGAGGCATTACATTGCATACTGCTTCTACAGAAGAAGCCTTTTACTTCAGTAAAGTAAGCTTGTGATTCCACAAAAAGCAAAACAAAACAACACAAAAAAGCACCTTTGATATAAGCCAAAGGAAAACTGAACTAAAAGTACGTTTAGTCAAAGCAACTCAAACATCTTCCAAGCTAAATCTTAAAAAACTGGCATCAGTAAAAAACTTGCTGGATACAAGGGAAGCTGAAACACAATGGAGGTTCTACAAAGTTAATTTAATAGGAAGTCTCCTGTTTATATTTAGAACCTCTTTAAAAATATTCTGATTAAAATACCATTTAACACGTATAGCACATAAAGCCCTGAGCCTTCCAAGAGATGCTGCAGTGACGCACAGCAGCACAGTGCACACAGAGCAGCACCAGAACCACGTTGTCTCTGTGCATGGAAACAGAGCAAGGAACAAGTGGAAAGCAGTCCTGGGCTGGAAGAATGAGATTACACTGTGCTACCAGTCTTTGGGTTTCACGGGAAACAGATCAGATGTTGAGCTTGGCAGCCCGGTACAACACAACTCCACAATACATGGAGTGATTCTTACTGTATTTAGAGAGGTAAAAAAGGAAAGGGCTGAGTCACTGCTACAGTTCAGGCTTTAATGACAAGGAAAGTGCAGACCCTAGTTTGGATTCTCCCCAAATCAGGTGGCCTGCTGGGAATGGCCCCTTGCCCTGATCTTACCTAGACTTGTGTAGACGAAAAATGTCTAGAAGAGCATTAGTTAGCACAGGGCAGAAAGTCTGTGGGTGTGAGAGTATGGATGAAGGTGCTGAATTTCATGAATCAGTAAGCTGATCTAGTACAAACAACCACATATTCCTCTGTGAAGGAATTCCATATTGTATATTGGAATATATGAAATGCAGACTGACAAATCACAGGATAGAGAATAATGTTATTTTCAAGCAGAATTACATTGCAGTTTGCTGCAATGTGCAGCACTATACAGTGCTAGCATCTAAACGTATTTTCTTTGCAGGTCTGTAATGTTTTTTAAGGGAATTTCTGCTTTATAAACAATGGCCCCACATGGCTCAAAACCATGGCAAATCCTTAAAACAAACATATGCTACTTTTCTTTAATGGAACAATGCTAAAAAGGACAAAAAGAAACAACACTGGGAGGATGCCTAAGTTCCTGAAGCCACAAGGCAGAGCGCATCTTGTTTCATTTTACATGATACTGAATAAAAATTGCATTGCTGTAGTTGCCATAGCAACTGCCACATCACTTGGCACTTCTGCTCCTTTAAATCACAGAGCGCTACTGTAAAGGAATTCATGAACCGACGTGACACTTGAATATTTGTGCTTTTTACAATGTTTCAGGCAGAAAACATAAATCAATATACCCTGATAGTTGCCTCTGATAATCGCGTTTGTTTTATATTTCTTAGCATTGTAATCTGCTCATTTTCTTGTCGTGCTCTCTCCAAATTTGTAAGGAAGGTGGAGGGCGTTGTCACGATCAGAGCACAAGGAAAGAAATTACTACTGACACCTGATTTCCAGACTGAAGCTGTGACCTGTCATTCAGATGTCAAAATACCTCTGCTATGCAATATTCAAATCAAATATAAGGGATAAACATTGGAACTTTGCCCTTGCACAGCCAGAGAGGCTGCGATATGTGACAGCAGACAGTCTCGCTGGCAGCGAGCTACCTGTTTAACTCTCGCGTGCTCAGTAGGCTAAGTGGTAAGTATAAGCGTACACTTAAAGCCAAGTGTATATTAAAAGTTTGCAGAATCAGAGTCAGGAGGCATATTGTTTTAAAATCTTCTGGATATAACACGCAATCACAGAAGATACATGACAAAATTACACAGTAAAATAACATATATTTTTATTTACTTTTATTTTTTGTCTTTTTTTTGCCTTTTACCCAAAATCTGGATGCATTTTTTTTTTGAAAAGCAGCCCTCTAGTGGGCTATATGCAATTATGAATAGTTAATAAATAACACTAACATTATCTCTAAATATTAACTAAGATGTGTTTTGCAAAAACATACAAGATCTTAAATAAATGAACCATTGAGCTCCATAATTCTCTTTAGATAAATTTAATGTTCTATTTATCTTTTTGCTTAAAGCTGTTAAAGCTGTACTATATGACCACTTGTGCTCAGTACCACTTTGGTATACATGTGTACCCACAAAACTATAATAGTGGGGTATTTTATTCACTATTGGTAAGACAGATTAAAAGTAGTACATTATTAGATTTATTCTACTTAAATATACTATTTTATTTAGGTTTTTTTTTTTTTTTACCTTTTATCTTATTAGCATAAGTAGCCTTTAAGTTACATGTCTGAAAGCCAAGAACCTGCGTAACCTGAAGCATTCCCTGTCAATAGTGATGTATTTTGCTCCAAAGTGCCGTGCTCTTGGAGCGCTCCCTACAACTGCTAATGCAGGTGCTGTGCCAGTCAGCAAGGAGCCCATGGTAGAAGACACGTGTAAGATCTCCAGTCACTACTGGGCAGGGAGGAACCTTATGAAGTTCAACAAATGAAAGGGCAGGGGGTGGAAAATAACCCCATGCACCAGTACCTGGGGAGCCCCCAGACTCCCTGGGGTGCAGAGGGGACAGGGCTAGGCCGTTTTCAGCGGTGCCCAGTGCCTGGATGAGGGGCAAAGGGCACAGACTGAAACACAGAAGGGGGGTCTGAACAAAAGGAGAAACTTCTTTACTGTGAAGGTCGCACAGCACTGGAACAGGTTGTGCAAGGAGCTGGTGGAGCCTCCTCCTTCTCCTGCTTGGAGGTATTCAAGAGCTGCCCGGACATAATCCTGGGCAATGTGCTTTACGTGACCCTGATTGAGCCAGAGGATGGGACTAGAGGAAGTGCAGAGGCTCCTTCCTGTCTCAACCATTCTGTTATTCTGTGTGTGATTCTGTGAATCTGTAAATTCTCAAGTAACAAGTATAAAATAGTGCAATTTATTGAGCTTTAAACTATAATATTGTAGAAAAAGAGATGCTGAAACCAAACTTGTAGGAAATGCTGTCTGTGGTTCCTGTTGGTCTAAGAAGGCTGGCCTTAAAGTGCAGAGAGAGCTCCAGCTCGAGCATTTCTCTTAACAGCTCGGCCACAGCAGAGATGCTCAATGGATGGTGGGAAATCTACCCGTGACTCTGGCTAAAACTCGAGTCCCAAGGCGCACACAGCTGCTGTGGCCACACTGCTATCAGGATACAAACAACTTGTTTCAGGGCAGCATCTCCTTGTATTCCCTTTCACTCCTAGGTACAATACGTGCTTCAGATCAGAAAAAACCTGTTGATTGTCACTGTAGGAAAGCCAACTGGTGTGGGCCCCAGGCGAATTTGGGCTTTACAAACCAAAAGCCAACCCTTAGCAATTCTAGTGAGCAATCAGAGGAGATCAGAAGAGAAGCTGGGGTTTTATTTTTCAGCAGTAGTAAATGATTTGTCACGTTTTATACAAACTTCTCTTTTTTATGGATTCTGATACCACACTAGGTCAAATCTGGTAACATAGATATCGATGACAAAATCTGACAACAATAAGGCTCATGATAATTTAGAAATCTGACTCCTGCCTCAAAGAATCTTTCACATCATTAGAAAGTGTCTTACCATGTCCGCTAGTTCCACTAGAATTTTTTAATACAGAATCCTTTTCTTTATTGTAATAACACTACTTTATGCAATGTCAACATAATTCTACACCTATCAAAATATCTATAACTGAGAATACTTTGAAACGTGTCAAAATATCACTGCTCTATTTTAAAATATCTAGCTATACAGAAAAGTGTTCATTTCACATATATTTTGATTTAGTTATTTCCACTTGGTTTAGAAATCTATTCTAATTTTTATGTCTGTCATAATATGAGAAATATGATTCAAATCCTACAATGTTAAAATTTGAGTGATGAGTGCATTTTGTGCAGCTCTGCTCAGAAATTGGAAGAGTTAATTTAAAATAATGAATTCCATGGCTGGTGCTGTTTTACCAGTTCAGGACAAAGAAGTGCCATTCCCTGGGTTTGTTTCAGGCCTTGATTCAGACATCATTTATAATTCAAATCACAGCATCTTAGCCCAGAAAACAGATTTGAATCATTTTGCTTTCTTGAGTCACTGAAGCACCTGACCTCTTATTTTGAAAATGGTGTTGAAAACAAATTTCAGCCAAAAAGTGGCTTAAACAGTTATTTTTCCATTTCATTGTAACTTAATTTGTGCTATCATTTGAAATTTTCTTAAACTGGAGCTGGACTGAAATTGAATCTGAACAGCTCTGGTCACTGTTGAGCTCAGCCTGGAATCAAACTACAAAGCACTGAGCTTTTATAATAATTCAAACTGCTTAAGTGAAAAGAAAATGTGAAAATGTGAAAAGAACTGTGAAAGCATTTGGAAGCAATTCTGGGTTAACCAGTTCCTTCTGCGCTGGGCCATGGTTCTTGGTACCTGCTGAGCCCCCACGAGCTGGTGAGAGTCTCCTGACGATGAGGCTACGTGGGTGCTTGCCTCTGTGTAGGACTGGAGCTCCGGACCACACAGCTCAGCAGGAATCAGGTATAGCTCTCATAGTTCTCGGGTTTCAAATTCTATCACTGCTTTTTTAACAATCTTAAGGCAAGCTGAATTAAAAATTCCAAATTTGATCAAATGTTGACCCTGATATCTTGTGCTTGGCAATGAAGAACAGTAGTTTCAATTTCTACCTTTGTAAAGGACAAGGCCCCTGTCATATTGGGTGCCTTGAAAACAGTTGCAGGTCCTAGCTGAGTGCTACTTAGCTTTTCAGGCTTTTTACTAGAATGTATCTATTACAGTATGATGAAAATTATACACAGAAGTAATGCCATGCTTACATTCACACTCAGGTAGAGGAGGTTCTTGAACTTCTGAAGATGACTTCAGGCCTGCTGAGATTTATTTAATCTGTGAGTAACCAGACCCAAATATATCCAAGTCTCTTCATGACTGCTGAATAACCAGGCAGGTGTGAAAAGCTCATGATGAATTTGGGTAGCACAAACTTCATGCATGACAGCCACCCAAAAAGTCTTGGAGAGTTACCACATATGAGTTTCAGAGATGTGAAACTGGTGCTGGAGAACTCCAAACAGAAAATAAATGCCTTGATAATTATTGCTTCAGAGGTAGAAATGTGATGTATAGCACTAGCACGCTCAAGATTTCAATACAAACACTGTTTTTCTTTACAGCAGGGTTCTACCTGGATTTCTGGTATAACAGCACTCTTACAAAGAAAATAGATGCCAAAATAATTAGCACCTTCACAGAAGTATGCAGCATATCAAACTCTTTTCCAACTCCCAACTCCCTGGACTGCTGAATATTCTGCCAACAAATGTTGAACAGGTGCACTGTGGAAGTACCAGTAAGGTCTGTCATTCCATAATAAGCTAAAAGAAATTCTGTTTACCTAAGGTTCAGGCAGTAGTTTGCACTATATCATCTAAACCTTGAAATGTAGAAATTTTTCAAGCCAACATCCTGAAATATGAATATCTGTTGATGTTTCAGATAAGGAATTCGTTTTTGTTCTTGCGAAAATAGTGCCTGGTCTCACCTTACTTTGGCAGAATGTGGCTGAGCTTAGCTGTATGTAAAAAATTCACTGAGGCTGTGGCAATCTTTTACATGACATAAAAAATGATCAAGTGCATTGTAACTGTGGTAAACTTCAGACTATTACCCATGTCATTAATGACTATATAGCACATGTTTATGCAGCAGGATAAAAAGAATCCATCAGCCCTCCTCAGACTCGACTGAATGGCTCAGTAAGCGTGGGGTGAATTTTATCATCTGCTCTTGCTTTTGAAATGCCGTTCTTGAGAGAGCCTGAGGAGCCCCGAGAGGCATTTCTCTTCTCCATCGGGAGTGAAACCACTTCCTTCAGCCACACCTGATGCTTGATTAGTCATCGGTGTCTCCATGTTTCTTTCTGAGGCACAAATGTTATTGATCAGCGATCCTGACCTAAAGCAGATTCCACTGTCCAGAGCAGCACGCAAATTATTGCTGATCTTAGAACAGTTCCTGCATTGCTTGCTACAGCTGTTCCATTTACCACTAGTACGTAAGCTATTCTTTTTGAGTTACTTTAGAGAGGAAATTTGCTATACAAAAACAATCCTTATCATTTTACAGCCCTGCAACTGAAGATTAACTGAGTCATGAATCTGACTTACTGTCCAACCAAAAGCACATTTCTCGATATAAAAGTAAAAATCCCAAGTCTTTTTTTATTCTAAGTACTTTTGATTTGTGCATCTTGCCTTTGATTTATGGTTGCCATTACATCTAATTATATTCACACAGTGTTGAGCAGAAGAACTCCTAATTCAATAAAAGGTGCCTTCATTTTAGTGGAATATGTACTTTCTGTTATTTTAATGGTATTATACACCAAGGTGACTCAAAAATGAACTGCTAAACTGGATTAACATAGTTAGATGTAACCTGAAATAAACTGAATCTGATATCCTATCAACAAAGAAGCAGCTTGGTTACAGCATGTAGGTAAGACTCTACAGAAATGTATTCATTATGTACACAATCATAACTGATAAGACTTTAAAAGGGGATATGCACAGCTGGGAGAATTCACATCTAACAAAATATATAAGCAGCTGAATAAATGCTCTTCCATCATTTTAATGTTCCAAACCACTTGGTTCTTTTCACTGTTGATCACTATATCTCAAATGTAACCTAGAATATATTCAGGCTTCAGATGTCTGCTTCCTTTTGGTTAATTCATCTTCACATTTTGCCTTCTAAGAATATATATTTGGCAGAGTGTAAAACACAATCATCTGTCAAAGTCTTTATTAATCCAAGCTGAAGCAGTAGGTTTTTTTAAAGCTATGATGGTACAAATACATATGAGGTGAATTCTGCAGTGACAAATGATAACTTCTAGTAAACCCAGCTCAGGGTACAGGTTAGGGGGAACTCTAGCCTAAGCATTTGTCCATTTGCCCTCGTTTTATTTATTTAACTGGTCTGAAAAAGCTAGGAACTCCTCTAGGCTTTATCGGCAGCACATTCTTAAGATTACCCTGGTTACAACAACCCTGTTACTACAACTCAGATTAATGAAGTACTTAGCAGGTTGTCACCTGACTGCTATTTCAAACATCTGGAAATGCTTTCTTTCTCCAATGACTATGATAAGATAATTCCTTTAAAGATTATAAGATAATAATTCCTTTAAAGATAAATGTCTGAAGTTAAGCAGGGACCTGAGATTTTGATTTAAATCTCTTTGAAGTCAGCTAGGATCCTTTCAGTGATTTCAGGAGATTTAGAATCAGACAGATACATGGAAGCATTTCATTAGCACAAGACGTCTCATTGCCTTCCAGGGGACAAATTGTACTGGATGTGGCTTCCATGGTGCCTGCCACAGTCCTGGTTCGCTGCCATTTCACAGAAACCAGGGCTGTAAATAGCACAGATGTAAGTTTAAGGCTGGCCTGAAGTCAGCACACAGTCTGAGAGCATATCCACACTCAGAACCCAGGATACACTATCCATCCCTTCATTATACGGCTCAGTCAGTTGCTGCTAAGAAGAAAGGCTGGTTTTCATTTTCTGATGCTCTTAGCTATGCTTGTTTCCAAAATCGAATTCTTACAACTTTGAACGTCAGAATCTGAGCACATCTCAGTGTTGCTATCTCTTTTGGGACTAACTCTTTTAACAATGTGAATAAAATAATCCAATAATCTCAGAAATCTCGGCAAAATAAGCTTCTATTCTGATAAACTGATAAAAAATGAGAAATATCAAAATGAAAGTCAGTAGAAAAAAAAAGGTAGTTCTTTAAGTTACAAGCTAGTCATTCATTATTCTTAGTACCGAGAATAATGTGATCACAAGAAAAAAACATTTATCTAATGCTGTAAGCATTCGAAACTAGCAAAATTATTACATGAAAAGGAAAAAAATAAAACAAAACTATATACACAAAAGTAGCATGAGCATTAGCAATCAACTGTAGTTCATACAAGGTTCTTAGCAGATAACATCATCTTTATTAATAAATGATGAACTGCTTAGTGGAGTTTTTGCTTAGTGATATCACGATAATAACAGACACATGTTTTATTTATATTTCAAGTTACATCCAAAATAAGCAAGTCATTCACTGACAGATTCTCTCTAACATCTGAAGATCCCAAATTTAAGCTTTCATTGATCTATATGAGATAGTACACCATCAAAACCAATGGGAATCATACAACACAGCTTCAGTTGCTGTGCTCATCTTTGGGGATTTTGTCCCTGTGATACAACAAAGCTAGAAACTGCATTTCTTAAAGCTTGCTGCACTTTCCTCATAAGGATGGTTATTTTTTTCTCTGTGGGATACAGTGCTATTTGTGCAGCAGATTGTATTTTGACAGATGCAAGTGTATCATAAAAAGGCCTTTAGGACTATCAAACTGGTAGCTCACAAACATCTATGAGCTCCAGGATTTCAAACACACACAAAAAAATCAGAAAGCAAAAAAATACAAAAAAAAAATGAACCCACAATTAAAATGATTTTGAGAGTATAAAACATCTCCAAGCCACTTACCTCCCCCACGCCTGTCTGCAGAATTTTCAGTCCAGTTGTTTTTTCAAGCTTCTCCTTGTTTATAGCTGTAAAGGAAATTAAGATCGTAAGAGTTATAAGAAAGCTGAAATATGCATGATTTTGCAATGTTTACAAAACAACCAGCGTTCCATTCTACTCTCAATCAATAAATTCACTACAATTCTTAGTTATGTGGTCTATGGATGATATTTCCCTGATAGCAGCTCTGCTATTTGGTGCTTTTGAATGCATAAGTATGTTATTAATTGTTCTTTATTCTGGGAAAAAGAAAGCCAAACCAGTTCTGTTACCTTGTATGCACTATATCACTCTTCACTTCAAGAATGGTTCAGAAGATTTCTCACCATCTTTCCTTCAGTAAGACCTTGTCTTGTTAGCACAGCAGCACCTCACCATTGCAACAGCAATAATGGGATGTATACAAATACAAATAATGATACAATCCTACCCAGTATATATGGCAAATATGTCAGGATGCAATGCACAAAATTTTCCTTCATAAAATTGAGATTTTTCCTATACATCAGCTTATACCTTAGTTAAATTCTTCATATAATCTTTACATAATTTTGGACTGTGTGCACTCACAGGCTCACAAAACAAGGTCCAATCAAGGCTTGGGGGACAGCACAAAGAAGAGATTGTTCCCCAGTTGTTCCTATGAGTTGGGCCATACAACTGCTGAACTGTCATACAAACTTCATGGAGGCATGGCCCAAAACAAGGCACTTGACTTAATTTATTAAACTATTTATTAAAGTAGAAATTCAACCTTAGAACCTCATTGAACACTCCTAGCCATTAGCCATGTCTAAGGACTATCTAATCCAAGCCAGTCATACGAGTTCTCTCTGTAGTCAATGAAAGAGATGGGTATTTTAATAGGATAGGTCAGTCCCCATGTGGAGTGCCTGTGATTACAGTGACAACTAGGGTAGACTCAGCTTCTCAATTTTAGTTGCCTAAAGGATGAATTCCTCCAAGAAAGCACAAGAAGCAAGTAGGTTGGAACATACTATACATGGTAAACTTGCAGAAAAATAATGAAGGATACATATTTTTCTTTCCTTTTGCAAAAATATATTTAACTGTTGCTATGTAGCAAAACAGTTCACAGAGCAGCAGACAATTCTTAGAAGTAATGTTACTGCGAGATAGTACTCTACTCAGCTCATCCAAAGTGCAAGACAGATGACTCACATTTATTTCAGAGGTGAGTTGTGTCACCAGGGCTCATTCTCACCTTTTATACTCCAAATGTCTCCTGATTTTAAAAAGAATTTGTATGTGCAAAAACTGAAGAAGTGAAAAATCATGTAATTCTAACACAGAGACACTTTTCTGACTGATTTTATAAGAGATTAATTTTTCCCATGACTTAAATGAATAGGAAAGCTCTATCCATCCTGTAGACCCACATTTTTTTTTTTTGTTCTTTTTCTACCTGTAAGTCTCATGGGAACATGAGCTCGTGCATAGCAAAACATTTAAGCCATACAGCTTACTACTTATACAGTGCTTTACACAATAACGAATCTATTTAGTCCATACTGAGTCACAGCAAAGGTAGTTTTGTGAATACAGTTATCTTCATTTTATACTGAAACAGAAGCAGAAAAAAATAGGGAGCAAAAGGTGATCAGAAGATTAGAGCACCTCAAAGGTGACAGAGGATTAGAGTGACCATTAGGAGTCTAAACTTTCTTCGTATCTTGGTAGGTAGGTCCTGGCCAGCTGTGCTCCTGTACACAGATACACGGATCAGCAAGACTGTTATGCACAAGAAAGGAAGATGACGAAGAAGGGAAAGGACAGCATGCCTAGACTAGTGGATTGAAGCTCTGTTTGAGGCTGTATTGCCATTACATTGCACATACTGTCCAGCATGAATTTCAAAAAATAAGCAAATCTTTGCAAACAAGTTTTTCAAGTCTTTAGCTCCATCCTCTGAACCATGTTTCTTCACCCACACTCATGTTCAGCACTTGCCATGTCATGTTACTGGCACCCCCTTTGCAGAGGTCCCATTTGATGAAATGATGTTCCGTGTTACCATACTGACGGTCTCATATCCCACATACATATTAAAGATTGATTTCTGACAAATCTAAGATTCACAAGAGCTATAAAAACCAGAAAGCTCTATTGACTCCTTCAGAGAAACTGATTCGCTAGTAGCTGTGGATAAATAAAACTGCACAATGCCATGGTTGCAAAATAAAAGGAATATAAGCAAGCACAAAAGCTTAAATCCCAGGGTATAATTTTCTATCATATGAAGAGTTAGTAGGAAAAAATGGGTCTGCCTTATTGCTGAACTGTGTAACTATTTTACCTGTTTGACTGACCTCCTTTCTGGAAGATTCCTGCAGACTTTAACTACTGAAGCTTTGGTTTTATTGTATAGTCGGCCACATCTTTCCCCTGCTCCCCACTATAGGGGAAAACACAAAGCAGAGCTCTGAAGAACATTCTCACATAAAACCTGGCAAAATTGGGAGGCCCAGATGTGATATGGAGTAAACCATGACCTGAAAATGGTCCAGGTTGGTCCTTGTCGGCATGCAGAGAGAACCCACAACAGCCCTTCTTTGAGATGTTCACTCCAGGCATTTATAGGAGCATATTTTAGCATATTTATTTGCTAAACAAGCAATTATTGCTTCCACAAGCAATTCAGGAAGGTCGAAAATTCTGCCAAACTTAGAAGTGCTAAGGTTGAGGCACAAAACACAGATCAAGCCGTTATCTGAAGATGATGAACAGCAAATATAGTTACTTCACTATCCATAACTATAATAGGTAGACACTAGGCTATAGGCAGATAAGAAAAAGTGGTGGTAAAGCAAATGCAGATATTTAGAAGCAGTCCTACCCCTTCTCTGAAAGCTGGGCCTGAAGTTTTGAAGTATTTAAATTTGCTACCTGCTAACTTTTACTCTAATGTAAATATACAGCAGATGATATGTATCTTGGAAATTTTATGAATAGGAAAAGAAAATTCTGGGTAACATGGTATAATACACATTCCAGCAAAGGTGATTATTAGAGCCAGAGGCTTATAGTCCTGAAATACTAATGGAGAACTGGCAAACTCGACAGCAAAGAGGCATAATAAAAACAGCTATTCAAAAAAAAAGAAAGAAACAGCAACATATAAATCCCTTTTTTAATCTTCCACTGAAACAAAAAGGGTTTCCAAACACACAAAAAAAGAAAGCTTTTAAATTAAATTCCTAGATGAAGGATATGCAAATTACCTGAAGAAGCGGAGCCCTATAATGTTCTCAAAATTCTGCAATAGCCTATTTAATTAGTATTTTAATTTATCAGAATAATTCTTTGCACTTGACAATTTATGCAGTATTCCATATAATTAAGCACGTAGCTACAGCGGAATAATTTTGCCTACTTTCTTTATACCAGTTATTTTAACCTGAAAGAATCTGTGGAAGTCTCTTCTGCGATCTAAATTGCAACAGGGACAACTTAATGGCTTTGCTCTATTAGAGAGCACGACGAGGGTTTTACTGAGTGCTTAAGGGTAGAGGTTGTCACTGTTCATAGGCTTCACTAACCTGGGCCAGGTCTGATGCATTTTTTGACAGCTAATGTTTGTTTCCTTTAGCAACGTTATCTGTCACTTGGCCTAGTGAGGCATTTTTGAGTGGATGCCTTTGTAGGTCCATTGGTTACTAGGAGAAATTGGCTATGCCGGGCTCCTTGCAGACCTCCGGTCTCATTGCAGCCCTGATGGAAGGAGAAAGCCCTAAGGAATGAGGAGTTTAGAGGTGTTTGTGATTAAGCGGGGTGTCTGGCACAACGTCACCCTCCAGCTCAGAGATCACTCCCTGCCCACCAGCACGAGGAGAGTCCTGCTCCTGGAGGATCCTCTGTCCAGCTCCAGCGATATCACAGGATTTGCCCCCTCTACGCAAGAAAACAAAACAGCCTTAAATATGTTTGTTTCATATTTAAACAAATATGGGGTTTTGTGTGGGATGAAGATGTCCTCAAAAGGAAATCTTTTCAGCTGTGAGCCTGATTTTAAGAGTATATTTTAATTCATTTTTTTAAAAAAGTATTTATAGCCATTTGATTTCCCTGACCTTTATTATATGTCCATTTTAAAAGAGCCAATTCATGCCCTAGAGTCAGTGATTATATTGACTGGATCTTCACTAACTATAAAAGGGATGAAGGGTGATTAATTCAGATTTACTGTACACAGTCAGATGGATTGTACAGCAACTGCCCTCTTCCAACCAGTTTATTGAAAAGCATCTTCAGTAGAACCTCATTCAGAAGAACTTCATTGATTTTCTTCTCTTTGAGGAAAGGAAAGGGAAAGCAGGAAGGAAATCTGTAGCGGATAAGTCTTCATTACAACATTTAACTTCTTTAACATCTTCCAAATTTAACATAGGCAGATGCTGCATCTACTTGCATCCTCTCCATTCCCCCAGCAAAATCCCAATTTATATGTGGCAGATTCCTTCATTGGGTAGACCAAAAAGGCTGCCTACCTCTATGTTTGGCATAACATGCAGGGTAGCATGAATTTACATAGCAAGAGCACTTTAATACACTTGGGGTTAAATACTTTGGTACCAGTATGTACAGCATATTGGTATTAGGTAATAAAATCTCCTATTTCTGTAATAGGAGATAAAATCTCCCTTGCAACAGCTCCGTATGGGGTAGTGTGTGGAGACACTGTGCTGGGCTCCCTCCATGCAGTGCAGGGCTCCCTTTCCAGGGGCCACAGCCTGCAGATTAGAAACTTCTCCTTATGGGCAGTTTGTAGCATCAGGCTGCAGGTGAGTAAGTCAAAAGCACAACATGAGCATGCAAAATACTCCAGTTAGAAGCAAAAATGGCAAATTCAAGTGGTCACACACGAAGAGGAGAAGCTTTCCTTCAACTAAATTTTAAAATTCAATTAGTCAGAGAAAAGTATATAGGATGCTGTCAAAAAAAATTTTGTCTTCCATTTATTACTGCGTGAATGAGTGAGACTGTTGATTCGTGTGTAATTTCAAGTTAGCTGGCAGTCAGGCCTGGAGTGAAAATGGTTGCAAAAAAAGTTAAAGCCACATAGTCATACTAGTGACAATCTGCTAAATATTATGTCATATTTAATTTTCAAGTCATTTTTCAAATGTTTTTAATTAGATATTGTTTCAATCTCACGTGCATTATTTAATTTCTAATATCAACATTTCAGCTTTCAATCTGTTCAGCTACAGTTCTTGCTGCCTGGAGTAATTTAAACTCTCGCTTGCATCTTCCTCAATTTTCAGTGCACACATTCCCTGCAACCTGCTCTAGCCAATAAAACTGACAGATGGAAATTTCGGCCGGGCTCAGCACTCCCAGTGCAGCTTGCATCTTGGTTTCTCTCAGTTCTTAGTATGAAACACAAGATAGTCAAATCTGCATGCATTCAGTCAAGGAATTTAATATCATGGTTTGTCTTTAATTCTCTTAAAAAAAAAAAAAAATTAAGGAAATATATCAGCACTGTATGCTGCCTGGAGGGTAACATTGACCTGTACCTTACTCAGTAGCTAGAAAGAACTTCATGATTGTTTTATCCCACTTCCTAAAGTAATGTTACTTTCCTGTCTCTAAACACTCCATCTCTCAAGTTCCTAATAGCTTTTGGTCAGATAATATTCAAGGTAGCAAAGTCTGATACATGGGGACCTCATGTAGCTATCTGTTTGCATAGATTAGATGTGTATATTATGCACATTCTTCTTGCCTGACTGCTTGTATTGATTGATTCTTGCTTATTTTGTAAGTAGCTGTTCAACTGAACTGAACATTTTCCTGGAACTGTCCTTTAAATCACATTGCTATTTTAAATGTGATATTTAAATTGCAATAAAGGAGTTTGAGATATATTAAATGACATTTTCATGTTTTTCTGGAGCTGTTATCCTACTGGTGGGATCTATCTCCGCTAACTTTAGTTGTTACTGCCTTTCTGAGATAGCTACTGTTTGTACATTATATATAAATAACATAAAAAAAATTATATATAAATATAGGGCTTGGAGGGCCTCTTGGGACAAGAAACCCAGTTTTCCACAGGCAAACCCTTTATAACTAACAGGTACAATAGGTAGGTGTAATAGGTATACATATGTCAAAATAAATACTTCTGCAGTAGGAAAGTCCCAAGTCTATTTTCACCTACAGCTAGAGAGCTGTATGGTGACAACAAGGTGTTGAGGTATGAGCAAAACCAGTTTACATGAATTAGAAACAAAGAAATGAAGACATCAATAACTTTTTTTTTCATTCTAAATATTATCTTGCAGAGCTTCAGAAACCTGTTCTCCAAAACATTCCCTGTAATAATGGTTAGTTGATGGAAGAATATTAACCATATGAGTACTAATAACAAAACATAACTTGGCTTAGTTATGTGGTTTTACAGATACAGAATACTTTTCAGTTAATTCTTTACTGTGACATTTTTAACACCATTAGCCATTCAAACAGTGCTCATTTAATGCTACGTGTTACTTGATAGAGTGCAGTGCACGTGTGTAACATTTTGCTTGCATACTTAAACTTATTTAATATTTATAGTTGAAGGTGCACCAATTCAGTTTGTATTAGCAGAAAATGGGAAAAAAAAGTGTCATTCCACCTTTCTCATTAAAATGAGTTAAGATAAAGATTCTTTGCTAAGATTTGGCTCTGTACAGCAAATCTAGTTAGAACAACCTGCAGTGTTTTGAGCTGCAGCTAAAGTTGAATATATTCAAGTAAACCAAAGCAGCAGGACTGGTGAGATTGGCAATATTGCAGATGATCACTCTCAGCAAGCTTCTTTCTGAACTGTCTTGATCAACTTTTTAATTGTACATTTTAAAGTCCTAGGAAAAAAACTTCATCATCATATGTTAATTCTTCGCATTTACAAATTAGAAGAAGGATTCTTGGTCCCAAAGACACAGAGGGTAAGAAGGATCATCTGGATTTCTTTCAACCATTCCCACTGTGTTTAACTTTCTGTCTCCTGACCTTCTTAATACTATGGAAAGTAAGATCAGTAAATGAGCTTAAGGCCACAGCTCCTCCTCTCCTCTCCTCTCCTCTCCTCTCCTCTCCTCTCCTCTCCTCTCCTCTCCTCTCCTCTCCTCTCCTCTC